>QZFA01000181.1:0-57309 GCA_003614995.1 Cladosporium phlei
TCATTAGGACAGATCTGTCCAGTTGTCGGTACCATCAACTTTGGTGCACTGACATTGGAGTGGCACCGGTGCGATGACACTTCTTCAATGTCAGTCTCTCGTTGGACGCACATTTGTCCTGTGGTAATACCATCAACGCTGGTAGCTTCGCTTGTCATCAATACCGATGAGATAGTCCTTTTGCAATGTCGGTCTCTCAGTGGGATAGACTGTTCCATGCGGTAGTACCATCAACGTTGGTACATCATTTTTGGTTCGACGCCAGTGAGGGGAGCCTTCTCTGATGTCGGTTCCTCGTTGGAGCAAGCCATCCTTCGTGGTAGATCAACTCTGGTGCACTGACATTGAATTGTTACCAGTGAGATAGCTGTTCGGTAAACTCGGTCTTCCATCCCAGAGGGATATCTGTCGCGGTAGTGCCGTCGACTTTGGTACGATTCATCTTAATCGCGACCAGTGAGCTACTCTTTTTGCAATGTCGGTCTCTCAGTGGGATAGACTGTTCCATGCGGTAGTACCATCAACGTTGGTACATCATTTTTGGTTCGACGCCAGTGAGGGGAGCCTTCTCTGATGTCGGTTCCTCGTTGGAGCAAGCCATCCTTCGTGGTAGTATCATCGGCTTTGGTATCTCCAAAAGACAAGAATACCAGTGAGAGCGTATTTCGTGTATTCAGAGGACATGAACCATTTAAGCCAAGTCAGGAATATGAGACACAGACACGTTCGCTTAACAAGAAGTGATATTAATGAATGCTTGCAAAAGATTCTCAAAATTGACTACCGTAATGTACACCTAGCTCGGCAAGAAGACATGTCCCCCGTTCAGCATAAGGCGAGGCGTGATGGAAAGCTGCGTGCTCTAAGATCCGCAGACTCCACTATGCCCAATGCTTTCCCTCCCTTTCACACAACACAAATACAACTAGGAAGACTCGCTCTTCTCTTCCCAGTCTTCGTTCCACACATCGTCTCTGCTTTCCTACAAGTCGTTGCTCATCTGAATCCACCCATGTTACCGTAACCGGTAGCCTGGGGCTGGATTCCGTTCATGCCACCGCCGTACATGCCGCCCGTCATGGGAGCACTGCTCTGCTGAGGGGCTTGTGTAAGGAGGAGTCTGCTCTGGCCGAGGATGGGGCCGTCGTCTTCGGGCTTTTGGGTCGAGGTCTCGCGAGCCTTGCGCTCCTCATTGTCGCGACGGAGGGTGTCGATCATGGATGCCTGTTGCGACATGTAGTTGATCATGAACGGCATCGTGAAGTCGCTCAAGTTGTGACGCCATGAGAGCTCCATGACCTTGTGAAGGGGAATGAGGTCGTAGCAGGCGTAAAGCATGCCGACGAAGCACTCCTTGCTGCCGATGTCGACGAACTGTGAGATGTGTTAGTGATGGTCAATGTAATAGTTTTCAGCGTGTGACTTACGTAGTTGAGGAGCTCGTCGACGACCTCGGGCTTGCCGGAGATGGCAGAGGTCTCGATGGCGTCCTTGTACAGCTTGTCCTGCTTCGACAACGCGATGGACTTGTCCCAACGCTTGTTCTTGCGGTAGATGCTGGCAGCAATCTGGCGGAAGAAGACAAGATCGTGCTTCTCCAATCTCTGCGCAAGAGCAACAGCCTCGTAGTTGTCGTAGTTCTCAACGCTGTCGCGGAGGGTCTTGTAGTCCTCTTCCTCAATGAGCAGGTCGTTGATGGCATCGTTGACAGCGCGCTTGTTCTGTGTCTGCACGTTGAGCAGGAAAGGCTTGATGAGTGGGATGTTGTCAGACTTCTCAAACATGCGCACGACACGGTTTGTGTCGATGCGGGGTGTGAGAGCTTGGAGGAGATCGGTGATGAGGGAAGGCTGCTCCTGGAGGTAGAAGTTCAGAGCCTTGTAGTAAATCTCCAAGTTGGCGACCTTGACGATCGTGTCCTTGAAGGTGTGGTGTTCCCAAGCGTCGGCAGCACGCTCCATCATCGCCAGGGCGGCGTTGTCATACTCATCGTAGTGGGTGTACAGGAAGACAAGCTCGGGCCAGAGGTGAGCTTCCTCGCAAGCCTTCATGGCCTTTGGCAGGTTCATACGGCCCCAGAAAATGCGCAGGTGCTCCATGACACGCTCGGGGTGGTACTTGGTGAGCGCAACACCCAGAGCAGTGAAGAGGCCCATGTGCGCCCTCTCCAGTCCCAGACCAGCCTCGAGCACAGCAATAAGCTCGTCGAAGTACCCATTGCGCTCGTACTGGTTGACGAGGTCCTGCAGCTCCTCGGCATGAACAATCAAGTTGAGACCACAGATCTGCGCAAGACGGAACTCCTTCTTAGCCACACAGGCCTCGTTGACCTGCTTCCAGACCTTGATGTTGTTGGCCTTGCGGGCGCATTCAACAGCGGCTTGGTAGTCCTCGAGGTGGACAAGAGTCGTAGCGAGCTTGGCCCAGTTGGAGATGGACGTGAAGAAGATCTTGGCGGCCTCGTGGTAGCCCTCCTCGTAGGCCTTGTCACCAGATTCTTCGACGTTGGCAACGTTGGCAGAGCGGAGGAACTCCTCCAACTCGGGAAGCTGGTTGGTGCGGGCGAAGCAGAAGGCAAGGGCGGTGTCGATCGGGGGCTCGCGGAGGGTCTTGCGGGCCATGCGGAGGTACTTGATGAGTTCCTCGTCCTTGCCGGCGTGCGTGGCAGTCTCGATGACCTCGTGGTAGTTCGACGGGTCCTGGGCCTTGATGTACGACTCGACAGAGTCGGTCACACGCAGGCCATCGAGCTGAGCCTTGGCCACCTTGCTCCATACCTCGGGAAGATCGACCTGGTCGGCGTATTCTTGTGCACGGTCGATGCTGACAACGTGGTCAACCAAGACGTTGGTGGCAGCCGAGTGGTTCTTGTCCTTCTTGAAAATCAAGAAGGCCTCCTCGTACATGCCAACTTCGATACACTGCTGAGCAATGTCCTCAGGGCTGTAAGCGTCGAGCTGCTGGATGTAGTTGGCAACACGACCACGGTCGGATTTGGCGGCCGTCAGCATGAGGAGGTTCTGCAGGTTGGGGTTGTCGCTGAAGGTAGTCGGCTCCAGGATGATCTTCTCCAAGAGCTCGATGAGCTCAACAGGCATATCGGCGTCAATGAACGACTTGACAGCGATGGACACCTTCTCGGGGTCGTTGCTCTCAGGGACAGCGGTGGAGATGACCTGGTCCACAAGCGAGCGCCTGTGGATGTTGTTCTCGGAAAGAACGTACGACCAGATCTCAGGATCGGCACGGTCAAGAAGGTAACGCGCTTGGGCACGGAACATGGCATTCTCGTTGGTGATAGCGATAAGCTCCAAGTCGTTCTGACCCTTGCTGTATGCGATGAACGCCAGGTTGGGATCGCGCTTCTCGCAGTACTTTCCGACAGAGAGAGTGTCGTACATGTCGTTCTCCTTCAAGAACTTCTCAGGATCATTGTTCGAGTCGATGTAGATCTTTGCGAGCGCGTTGAACACAGCCTGCTGCTGGTTGCCGGCGGCGAGAGTAGCCTCGAGGAAGGGGAGAAGGAGCTTCAGGCGGTTGCGGGACTCGACCTCCTGGACAAGCTCGTCGATGGGAATGCTCGCGGATGACACAGAGCTGAGCAGGCCCTTGATGATGTTCTCGTCGCAGTCGACGTCGAGCAGACCACCAATGACACCAGGCGTACGGGCAGGGTTGACGCGCTGAACGTAGACCTCGATCGATTTGAACTGCTGAGCCTTGTAAAGGTAAAGCACCAAGTCGTGAACGAAGTTGAAACGGTCGCAGATGATGATCAAAGGCAGCTGCTCGGTGAGGTTGGCCTCCTTGAGGAAGTTCTTCACTTTTTCTGGGTTCAGCGAATTGGACTCGCGACAGATACGCTCGACTTCTTGGAGCTGACCCATCTTGGTTGCGGCCTCGATGTACTTGAATGTGACGTCCTCGTCCTCGGTAATGTTGACGATGCCACCAAGGTAGAAGTACAAACCCTCAGCGGTGCGGTACTTCTCAAGAAGATCAATGATTCTGGTAGGACCGAACAGATCGGAGTACTTCTTGGAGATGTTGATGACAGCCTGCAGGTTCTGACGAATGTTGACCTTGAGCATCTCGTCGAGGCACTCCAGAGCAAGGTCCACAGTGAGACGGCCAAAGAAATTGAGCAAAAAGTCCTCAGGGATCTTATCCGATTGAACGATGCATCGCTTGATGGAGGCCGGGTCCTCGTAGTGCTCAAGAGCCCTGGTCAGAAGACCAGCATTCTCGCAGAGCTGTGCAACACGGGGCCTGTCGTAGTGCGAGAACATCTCGTTGCCGAGGATGGCGTCTGCGACCTGGGGCGCGTTCATCAGGTTCATCTCAAGGAGTCTCGTCTGCAGGTGGCCTTGCTCGGGGTTGTTGGCAGATAGTACATCGAGCAGGAACGCAGTCGCCTGCTGGACCATACCCTGCGACTGGAAGATGTCGACAGTGCGCTCAACGTCAATCAGGCCGACATCCTCCTTTGCGATAGCGGTAGCGAATTCGGCGCCCTTCTCCGGGTTGACACGGACGATGTGCTGCAACAGACCGTTGAAATCAGGAGAGTAGCCGACCGAGCGCGAGTACGGTAGGATCTGTTCGAAGTTGCCAGACTCAGCCATGGCGGCGATCACCTTTTGGGAGGCTCCGGCCTGCTGGTAGATCTGCTGCGCAAGGTTCGCATCGTGAACACGGACGAGATCACCAAGCTGTTCTGTGCATGCAAGCTTGGATTCTCCCAGCCACTTCTCGAGCAAGTGCTTGCGGCTCTGCTGGAGAACGGGCCGCGCGAGCTCGATTGTCTCGTGCTCGTTAAGCTTGCCCTTGTCGAGCAGCATGCCGAAGTATTGAAGAATGACCGAAAGCTGTCCTTGTTGCTGGGGAACAGACTTGAACTTCTCGATGGTCTGCGGGGTGCGGAGGAATCCTTGGGGAGAGTTGGCAGCGGTCTTTGCTGCTGACTGGTAGTCGCCCGAGGCCAGAAGTTGGTCGAAGCGCTGCTGGTACAGCGAATCTGCGCCAGGAAGACCAGCTCTCGACGCCAGCTTGTAGGCAAGCTCTGCGTTCTCCGGGTTCTGCAGAAGGTAGGGGATGATCGTAGTGTCGTCGACTGATACCGCGAGCACTTGACCCTTACGGTTAACGCCGACGATACCAGCTGAGTCGCTGTCGGGAGCGGTTGTGAAGATGGTGTCGCTGGAGATCCGGTTCATGAAAATGGTCGTGCCAGTCTCGAGATCGTACAGGTGAATAAATCCGTACTTGGTGACCAAGTAGATCACCTTGTACTTGCTGGAAACCTGCATGGCAACCGGGAAGTCGTTTGCGGCCTCGGCGGGGAAGTAAATGTCGACTTGGCGCTTTTGGAAGACCGGGTTCGGGGCCTGGTGGTCGACCTCCACGATGTGAAGCTTTGCGCCAGTAGCTGTGCGATTTGCGAAAGTGAAGAGCTTGGAGTCTGCAGGCGCATCCTCCAGGCGCATGGTGCCGAATGCCGCAGCGTGACCCTCGATAGACTGGCTGATTCCACGATCCCTCGAGTATAGTTGCATGCTTCCTACGACGCGGCCGTTCTGCTGGGAGATGCCAACCACGACCATCCACTTCTCATCGTCGGACACACGGTAGTTGATGATTTGGCATCCTGAGAGATTCTGGTTGCGGTCAAAGACCTTTTGCGGGCTCGCCTGCGCTGGGTCGAAGATGTTCCAGTGGAAGACGCTCGTATCCGTGACCAGGCCCAATGATGTCTCGCTGAACCACTTCCAGTATACCACGTCCTCGGCCATTGTCGCGCTCTTCAGCTTTGCTTTTTGTGCCAGGTCGAAGATCTGCAGTGTCTTTCCGCTGGCCTTGAGAGCAATGACCTGCTTGTTCCAGTGCATGATTGCGCTATCGGCCTTGATGGGCCTCTTCATTACGTTGTTGCCATTTTTCAGGTCGACGATCAGGACCTCGGGGGAGGCACTGCCCTCGGCCTGCTGCCTCACGCAGACGAAGGTGTCGGATTCTAATGTACATGAGTTGAAGCCTATCGAGGCCGGCTGTTTTAGGCATCAGTATTGGTTCAGGATTGGGATGGGAATTTGCCGCAATGTGTCGACAAAACTGACCTGGATGCCACAGGAAGTCAAAGAAACCAGTTCTGTGAACTTGATAGGGAGCTGAGAAGCCATGGCGTCGTTGTTGTGGCGCAGAGCGCGTGTTGTGGTGTCAATGCAACGTTTCCCCTTAGGACTCGTCGCCCAGTTGAGCGGTGATTAATTGACGCTAAACCCTCTCGTCGCGGCAAGAAGGTATCAAAGGAGCGAACGGGATTCGTGACGGCGTGTAGAAGAGGATGGGTGGTGGTGCGGATGGAAAGGAGTCGTTGCTTTGAATGGGTTCGGTGTTCATCAGCGAGCTGGAGCTTGCGTTGCGTTGCCTTGCGATGATGCTTGGCGATCCGTGCGCCATGTCGACCTTCTACGTAGGCTGCGATCTTCACAACACTCCCAGTTCCTCCACGAGCCGATTGCATCTGCTTTGCATGTGCCTTTGCATGTGCATGACAGGTCGGTCTCGTTAATGGTCAGCAGCTCTTGTGAATCTGGTCGTTGTTGTTGACGATCAAAATGTCATGTTTGTTTGCGATCGTCCTAAGAGCACTCCCGTCTACCTGCAAGAGAACTCGTGTTAGTGTAGATTGTTGTGATATATACACTCTAGGAAATCATGTCTCCTTGGGCGATAGTCAGAATGTAACATGTGTCAAGATATACTGTCAAACAACATTTGATATCACAAGTTTTGTCGACGAAAACAATGGTTATGCACGTGTACGGCTCTTAAACACGAGTTATACGTATTCAATCTTCAATAGGCAAACAGATACATGTGGCTTGGAAGTCTTACAGGCGACATGTGATTGAGAAATCCTTCCTCCGACTTTGTCTTCGGGACACAACATCTGCTGTATGAATTGCTGGAGGCTCAACAAAAGCTACATAGGTACTGAGTTTATTAGTGCATCGGATTGGAAAGCGTCGTCTTACACCGAGAGAACGCTGGGAAGCAAAGACAGAAAATGAGAACGAGGAAGACCATGCGTTCCCAAAGGATTACATGGACGACCTACAGAGGTCAGTCTGCCTCAACGACACCAAGAGCAACGAAGTTGCTTTGGCCTGCTGTAGTGAGTATGTTGATTCGGCACTGAACCAAGGACTCTGGGGTGATGAGCCCGAGAGCAACCTATAGTTGAGCTCGTAAGACTCCACCAGCAGTGGTTTGAGTCACAGCATGTACTGCCCACCGCCGTCGACCAAGAAAGCATCGTTTTGATGCCCAACTTCCGAGATCGCACAAGTGTGGAGCCCCTTGTCGTGTGATGGATATTCAGGTTGCACAAAGGACATGGAATGGCAGTGTCAAAGGCATGCCCGAGGGGTTACCGACTGCGATGTGAAAGGAGGACAGGAAATACTTGCAAATATATACCGGGCAGCAATAGAGCACGCGAGTCGGTCCAGGGGAGCATGTGCTAAAGGGAATAGAAAGTGTTGATTGGTTGTTGGCGCGGCGATGCGACGCGCTAAGTTTGAAATTAGGACGAGGCGATGACGAGAGCGAGCCATCCCACTAAGTTACGGCATCAGCGCGGATTTCTCTCACTTTCTTTCCCTCCCAACTCAGACCAAGCCTTCCATTCTCCTCTTCTCACCCGTCGTCTTAACCAAAAAGCTACTTTAAGCTCCAGCGATCCCACAAACAATTCGAATAAAGACTCCGCCTTTGCCCTCTCTCGACCCGGACAACAATACGAATCTGACCCCGCCCTGTGACTCAGTGCGACCGATCTTACAATTCACCAACACCAACACTTCAACAAACACATAACCGCAATCATGGCGCCCGCTGCTTGGGACGACGAGGACTCTGAGAGCACCCCTCCTTCCTCTCCCCCTGTTGTTGCCGCCCGCCGTAGCAAGTTCGACGACGAGGAGGATGATGCCGATGTCCTCGACTCTTGGGATGCCGCCGAAGACAGCGAGGTCGAGCGCGAGAAGGAGAAGAAGGCCGCCGAGGCCAAGGCAAAGGCTGAGGCCGAGGCCAAGGCAAACCACAAGAGCAAGAGCCAGCGCATAGAAGAGAAGCGCCGCGAGGCCATGCGCAAAAAGATGGAGGAGGATATGGAGGCTGCCAGCGACGACGAGGAGACTGAGGCCGAGAAGCGTGCGCGTCTGCGTGAAGAGGAGAAGGCTAGTGACCTTGCCAACGCAGAGGACATGTTCGGCAACATCGGCATCTCCGACAAGCGCGGCGCTCCCAAGGCCGTCACCGTCCAGGAGACCGACGACCCCGCGTCCGCCGTCGACCTTTCCAGCATGAAGCTCTTCAAGCCCGCCAACCCGGCCGAGTGGAGGAAGCTTAACGAGACCCTCACCGGCCTCCTCACCCAAAACGCAAAGAAGCCGCATTACGCGATCTTCATGCAGGACTTCGCGAAGCAGCTTGTTAAGGACTTGAACAGCGAGCAGGTCCGCAAGATCGCCACCGGCCTTTCCACCATGAGCAACGAGAAGATGAAGGAGGAGAAGGCTGCCGAAAAGGGCGGCAAGAAGAGCAAGGCCGCCAAGACTAAGCCTTCAGTGGTCGCAACCAAGGACATCAGCTCGAGGGCTGACACCATGGCCTACGATGACGGTCTTGAGGAGTAAGTCAACCATGAGGCCCTTGACTATATAATACAATCGCTAACATGATCAACAGTGACGACTTCATGTGAGCACTTTGCTAATTTCCGCTTCTGCCACTTGACTCCGGCTTCGACCTTTTCCACGATATCCCCCAACGCCCCAAGGCGGTTTGGCACAAAAACTTGAGAGACCTTACTGGACAGGCCCGAACCGCCTTTCCTTCTCAGCGAATTCTGCTTATTTCTTACTGGTGTTCCTGTGACTGCATGGAATTAAAGCGCATTCCTCACGGCATTAATTACGGGCAAAAAGGTCTCATGTTCTCCTTTCTTGGCTCTCTTCTGGCGAGACTTCTATAGAAAGCAAAGGTAGTTATGGTATCCAGCTCAATATGAAATTGAAAGTCAAGTTCTTTCGTTTGCATGTGCTTAATGATCGATTGCAGCACGCGGAGAGTCAAGGTACCAAGTGCATGTTTGGATGCTCCGACTCTGAATATCCCTCGCGAGCTAACATCATTACGACAGCAGTAGAGATCATAGATGGTCACGCTTTCACTTCGCATCCAGACACTCTCTCACGTGTCTTACTCCTTAGATCGCATAACCGCCAGCATGGCCCGGAGACAAAAACGACTCGAAGGCAAAAGAATCACGTTCAGGAGCAGCAGCCCAACAGATAGCACGCCGCGGTAAAACACCCCGACCTCTCCCCCAGGCGCAAGAATATGCAGCCTACCGCACTGCCAAAGTCGAGCGGAAAACCTCGTCTCGAGATCCAAACAATCTTGCAGCGGACCTCTTACCGCCTTGCTGTAATACTCGTCTCTCGCTTCGGGGTCCAATGTTAGGAGATGGACAACGGCATCGGAGAACCTCTGGTGGGGTATCAGGATGTCCTTGAACGCCGTGTGGAGGTCGATTTCTGCGGAAAGTCGCCTTGTTGCGCGGTACTTTTGCTCGTCGTCTAGGCTGGGATCTGCCATGGCGGGCCCGACTTGCTTTTCGAGGCGTTTGATCCTGTTTGAAACCATGTTTGAAGCTTTCAGGGCGGCTCCTGTGAGTCGTGACGTGTATCGTGGGTGCAAGGCAAGTTTTTGCATCGCGATGGGTGGTTTCGAGGCAAAAGCAAAGCTCCGGACGGTGGTGCTGCTTGGACGGAAGAGTCCGAGTGCTGGCATTATGGGCTGGATGCGTGTCTTTGAATTTTTTTTAGGATATGGATGAGATCGGGTTGTTTGTGATTATCGATCATTCAACAGGTACAAAGGTGTGGGCAGAACGGTTGCGTTCTTTACTACAACACGACATCAACGTTGATACTCGGGATAACGAGGGCGCGCAAGCAGAAATTGCGTTGGCTCGCTTACGCTGGTGCTACCATATCCACCGCCACCTGCAGGGTCAAAGCCGCTCTTCGTGACAATATCGAGCGTCCGATAGAAAAAAAAAAGGCCAATCTTTGTCGTGATTGGGTTGCGACAGTCTGGTATGCGAAGTTGCCTACATGTACCTAGCTCAATGGGCAAATCTTATTGATGATGTGATGAATCAATGTTGATTTGCTGTAGCTACAATACGTATGCCGACATATCGCGATTAGAGTGACATGTTGGGTACAGAAATGATGATCGAAATTCAACCAAACGGCGAGTCTGACTGACATCGAGCATCAATACAACTTGTGCTCGAGAAGCAAACGACCGAAAACTGGTTGGTAGGCCCAATAATCCCACCAACAAAAATTAAATGGGCTGCTGCGGCTATCCGATCTCGAACACCGGCCTCTCCCCAAGGCGCAAAGACCACACATGTTGCAACTCCTCGAACGCAACTCCAAGAAAGCCTTGTCTTTGGCCAACATGTCTCCGGTGAGACACGCTTTCTCGTGAGGACTCAGACCTGCCTTTTGTTGTCGAGCCTTCAGCCAATTCTCCTGTATGACTGCAAGCTCACGTCCTGCGCGATCAGAGTCGTGTGCAGCGATCGTTCGGAGATGCGATATTCTTGGAGGTCGTTGAGCCGTGGATTCGCCGTGACGGCTTCGACTTCCCGCCTGAGTCGTGCTGCGAGTTTTGTGGTGGCGTTGGAGGTGGAGGTTGAGAGTTTTCCTGCGTACTGTGCATGGTATAACAGCACCGTGAATCACTGGCGCTCATCCCGTGTAGCCTCTTCCTCCTTCATTCGTATGGTCCACAATATATAGCGCGTGGCAAATCGGCAATAAGGCTCAACAATCCCTTCAAAGTACAAGAACTCAATAGTTTTCCCCACCCTTTGGAACAGAGAGAAGTACCCGTCATCCCAGGGCGCGAGCGCATTGAGCTTCCAGGCCCGCCAATGGAGGGCAGACGCCTTCTCCTCCAGGGACAACTGCTGTCGCAGCAAGCCTTTGAGGAGCTTAATAGACCCTGACTTGTCTGTGCCAGACTGTTTTTCTGCCACTCGGTCATGTCCATCAACACGTTCCTTTGCACGCACGACTTGCTGCCAGTGTTCATGAGAGTCGATTCGTGACGTGGCCCAGTCCATCAGGGCGAAAATCAGCCTGGAAATAAGATACTTCTGGTGCTCGTCCAGTTCGGCATCTACCATGACCCTTTTTATGTCTCGCTTGTAGTTCTCCTCGTACTTTGGGTAGGCGTCTCTCACGTTTTTGGTAGAAAGGAATCGTGGCCCCTGTAGATGAGGGAGAGGTTTGGGCGTTGCGATTGATGAGACGCGTGAAGCAAGAGGGCGGGCGATGCCTGGACGGAAGAGCCCGAGCGCTGACATCTTGAGCTGAATATTGTGTGTGTCTTCAGTCTCTTGACGTGTGAACAGAGGATGTTGTTCTTGTTATCAGTACTGGGCTGCGGAGGAATCTTTAGGTGCGGGCGGAACGCATCCTTGGCTCCACCTCGCTTACGTTTGCACGACAACATGACCTCGACACTACTATGTATAAATACAGGGGTGTTGCCTACCCTGAGGCTTGTTGGAAGGAAAGATGAACAATATACGTGTACAGTTATTGAGTATACAAGTTTCCCGGCTGATATCCGAACATTCCTCGCGATTTACTACATGGGTAGTAATTCAACAGCACAGCGAGCCACTGACGATCGTGCCTCGAGCTCTCAAACCCAAACCCGTATCAGCAATTCTTCTCATTCTTCTCTATAGTTCTCGTGAGGAACACAGCAAGTCGCAGCCGAGATCGCTTCAAAGGCGCAATCAGCCCATTGACAACGAGCAAACCATACAACCGTGCGATTCTCTCAACGAGCCCGACATCTCCCCAAGGTGCAAACACAACGAGCATGTAGGCTCGCCAAAGTAAGGTCGATCTTTTCTTCTCGAGAGCTAGCTGCTCTTGCAATAAGTTTTTCAGGTGACTAATGTGTTCTGGTCGTGCTGAATCCCCCAGTCCCGCAGCATGCTTTGCAGCATGTCCGGCGGCTTCGTGGTTTCGAGATGCCTCTCCGAACGCCACCCGATGGTCGATCAGGGCGTAGAGTCGTTTGGAAATACGGTACTTTTGCTCGTCGTTCAGATTAGGATCTTCGAGAGTTTTTTTGACTTGCTGCTCGTAGTCTTTGATGATAGTGGCATTGTCTTTGACTCTGATGTTGGACATGTATCGGGGGTGATGGAATTTGAGGCGTTGTAGCGTTGCGATTGATGCAAAAGCTCGGGGGCCGCGTGAACGTAGGAGCCCGAGGGTCGACAAGGTCGACATGCTGAGGGAAGTATCTTGAGCGCTTCTATACCGAGAATCAACTTTGTCTGTGTTGGTTGTCGGTAGTGCAGACGGATGTTGTCGTTGAAAAGACAGAAGAATGCATGGGCGAGCAGTCTTGGCACTCATCAACACCGCGGGGATCCGGCGACGACGATGGGCAGATTCGCACTCACATTCGTCTTTCTAGTCCACAATTTGCAGCACACAGTCACTCATACGGTGGGTTGAGCGAGATGCTTGTCGATACCATCTTCGCAAGACGCTTAACGCCCTCCCAAACAAATTTTCTGAAAGCCCTGTGTCCACGTCTAGCTCGCTTCTCGGATGCCTGAATACCACCTACAGCCGACCACCTTGAGCTCGATATTCCAGGTTTGCCACTCTAAAGAGTACATGAACAATGATCAACTCACGCGACCGATCGCACCAAAGGCAACACAATGCCATTCATGGTGATCAACCCGGAAAGAGTCGTGACCCGATCCAAGAAAGCAACGTCGCTCCAAGGCGCAAACAAAAAACAGCTTACTGGTTCGCCAAACCTGGCCCGACATCTCCCTGTCCAAGGCTAACTGCTTATGCCACAGGCCCGCTACGGTACCTCTGATGTACTTCCGCCTAGCTACGGCGTCCAATTCTCTTACACGCTCCGAGGCATCTGAAATCTTCTTACTATTCTGGAAAACAGCGTGGAATGCTATGTTCCAGTCCATTGCCGCGGAACATCTCTCCGAAATGCGGTGTTTCTGAGCCTCGTCCAGATTCGGATCTGCCATGATAGCTCGGATGCGTCTTTCGACTTCGGTGCGTCTGTCGAGTTCAGTGCGGCTTTCGATTTCGGGGCGTCCCTCAAGTTCGATGCGTCTGCCGAATTCGATGGGTTTGGATCATCTTCTCGGATCGGGCCGAATTCTCGTCGATAGATTTGATATGATTGCGACAGGAAGAATGGGCTCGTGACGAAAGTAAAGGCAAGGGAAGTGCGGAGAGCGCGACGGATGATTCTTCGTGCTACCGACATTACGATGATGCTTGTCGAGAGTTTGTGGTATGGCTTGAAAGAGAAGTTAAGGTTAGTAAAAAAGCAGCAGAAGAATCTCGAATTAATACTCGGAAGAGGAATGTGACGGGGCGCTACGGGCACGTAGACAGAAACATGCCATGGATTCGCTTATGCTTGTGCAACCACACGCCGGCCAACACCGCAGCCACATGGACGGCTCGATTTCGGAGACCCGCCAACATTGGTCGGTGGTCTGATGTGCATAGGTGCGTAGAAGAGACTGATGGCATGCTGACTCAAAATCAACATGGCGACCTAGCTACAATTCGGGTGCAAACACACTGCGATGGAAAATGTGATATTGGAACATCACATTCTGCTTGGTAGAAACCCCGCCGACCTTCCTCTGAGCCCTCGGGTGAGGCGTTCCACCTCGTCGAGCACTTCTGGGCAAGTGTGTGGTAATGAAAGCTCCTCCTCTTCGTCGGATTACACCCAGCCCAACGCCACGACTGGTCGAGCTCTGAACCAGCGTGGTTTACAGAAGATCAACCCTTAGGTTGATCGAGCCATTTAGCGAGTGCGATAGCACGACGCGAAACAAAAAGATTTATAGGCGTGTGGTACCAGCCCATGTAGACCAAATCGACTGCTCGAACCGCCCGTTCATAGAGCGAGATCTCATCCCAAGCCGCAAACAGGCAAAGCTTGCAAGCGCGAGAGCGCAGTTCCGCCACCTCTTCGCGTTTGGCCATCTCTGCCTCCATCACGCCTCTCCCGACCATTTTGACGATACGGTCTTGCTCCGGGGACCTAAGGTGTGCAGTCCGTCGACGATCCGCATACCGTTTCTCTCGTAATGCTTTCAGCCCCGCTTGTGCGTAGTGGTAATCGGATAGGGTGTGAAATATCTTGGAGATGCGATACTTCTTGAGGTCATCCAGCGTTGGGTTTTCCATGACGGTCTTGACGCCTCTTCTGTAGTCTACCGCCAGTTTTGCATTGTTTTTGTAGATGGAAATGCATCGTAGGTGTGGGACGCGTGGAGTCGGTGCGATTGAGGCGATGGTGGGTGCAAAGGCTCGGGCGGTGGTGCGTGGACGAAAGAGCCCGAGAGCTGACATGTTGAGATACGGGAGTTGAGTATGGGAATCTTGCTTGCGTTGTCAACGGTGCAGATAGATGGACTTGACTTGTAACGCTCAAACAGCAGAAGCGCGAGGGCGGTGACTGGCGGGTCGCATCCTTGCTCGGCTACAGACACTATCAATACTGCAGGGGCCCGGCGTCAAGCTTGTGTAATGCGGCACGTTGCCGATAACGACGTTGAGCGGTCGCACACAATCTATCGAGCTGATGTGTAACTCCCAGCGCCGCGACATCCTCAATCTATCATCACAGTCGGCCACGCCCAGGGTTCCACAATCCACCATTCCATTACAAGAAGAAGAACGGATCAGGGACCACAGTGAAAGACTCGTTCTCTTGTGGCCACCGAGACCGACGCACTATCGATGGGATCGAACCTCCGATATAATTCGCAAGTCGAGCCCGCCGCTCGGAGAACGTGACATCGCCCAATGGTGCGTACAAGTACAGCTTGCAGGCCTGCCAACGAAGTTCCTTGACCTTTTTCTTGAGCGTCCACTCCTCTAACTCCATTTTCCTGACTGCCTCGTGAGCGCGGTTCCGCGATGCCCCCTTGCTGCTTCTTTTGCCACGCTCGACCACTTCTGAAATCCTGTTGGCAAGTCCATCGGCTTTGTGGATTGCGGTGTCCGAGTCGAGTTCCGCTACCAACCGCACTGTGATGCGGTGCTTCTGGTTGTCGTCTAACTTGGGGTTAGACGTGACAGCTTGAATCCGATCCTTGTAATGTCTGAAGATCGTCGCGCTGTCTGAGAGAGCGGTCTTGTGTCTGGGGAAGGCGAGTTTCGATGCGATTGCGGCAATGGGAGCAAAAGTTCGGGCGGAGGTGCGTGAACGAAAAGGCCCGAGGGCCGACATTTTGACAGCCTGGGAATGGTCTCCTGGGTTCTCTGTGTTTGAAGACGGGGATCCTTTGTGTGTTGTTAATGGTGCAGAGAGACAGACCTATCACCCCGAGAAAGCAATGCGCGAAGGTGGGAAGCACCCTTGCTCGGCTACTGAACTGCAGGGATCCGGCGTCGGAATTGCGTAATCTGCCAATGGAGCAAGCCGATGCTTTACAATTGATTGAGCGCCACGCCCAAATGCTCCATCAAAAGATGAAAAACATCCACCCGAGCATTCGACCCAGGAACCGACCCAGAGGCGCGAGTATCTCGTGCCAGATCTGACCGACGACTCGAGCGCCCCGCTCGGAAAGCGCCACCTCGCTCAATGGTGCGAACAAGTAGAGCTTGCAGGCCTTCCAACGAAAGAACGTGACTTCTCTGGCGATAATCATCCTCTTTCGCCTCAGGTCGTAAATATCCTCCCAGTTGTCGGCCCGAACACGGGCGCTCTGAATCTTCTCGTTGATGAGATGAGTGTTGTGCGTTGCGATGTGCAGGTCGAGATCCGTAACTAATCGCTTGCTGAATCGGTACTTCTGGCCTTCGTCCAGCGTTGGGCTGGCCAAAACAGCTTTGATGTGATCCCTGTACTCCTTGACAACCTCTGCGTTGGTTCTGTAAGTGGTTATGTGTCGTGCAAAAGCGAATCTTGTTGCAACGGGAGGGATTGAGGCGAAAGCTCGAGTGGTGCGTGAGCAGAAGAGCCTAGGGGCCGACATGTTGGCGTGCGTGATTATCTAGACGCGTGGCATAGAAGTTGGTCGTGTTGTCAGTAGAAGGAGGACATTTAGGCAATTTTTACTGCGGCAGGCCTCGAGACTCATATGCAGCAGCGTCCTTGGCTGTGCTTGTGCTACAGCCTACCGCACACCGTCAATGTGCTATCGACACTGCAGGGGTGCGGCGTCAAACCTGTATTGATACGGCTGTTGCCTGTCACTGTCAACGATTTCTCCCTTCATCATGAAATTGAAGTTTCTAGGCTGCCATGGTGCCCGGCTCAATGTAAGGCAAACCTTCTCGACGAGTATCGAGCAAAACTGCTGGATCGAACATGCCAAACCCTTCCTCGTTGCTCGGTTAAAGGGCTACATGGCAGCTTATCGGAGGTCGTGGTTTTTGAAGTGAACAACGTGTGGTCCGCAACCTCAGCCAAAAGCGGCGAAGAATCGGGCCGCGGGCCGTCCCCCGAACGAACCAGATCTGGATCCGAGATTCTCGATCTATCACTTTCTCCATTTGCGTGAAACTCTGCGCCTGCCACCTATATTTCTCTGTTAGGTGCATTGTATATTTTTGGCACCTGTCCTTTCCTTTGGCATTTTTTGCAGCGTGCTCGTTCCTTTGTACCAGCTGTGCTTTGCCCAATACAGAAACACGGTCTCTACTCAGGCACTTGGATCAAGGCGTTCTAACAGTAACACCATGGGCAAACGCAAGCATAACCAGTCCTCGACGGCAGGTCCAGGGCAGGCAGATGTACAGTCCCCCTCGAAGAAAGCAAAAGTCGGCCCGGAGCAGGCCAATGGTTCGTCTCGTCAAGCGCCGACAAACAGCGAATTGTTAGCGACCTCGCCAGATTCGAAGCGTCAGGCACCTGATGCAATCTTGCCGGCACCAGCATCCCACGAAGGAACAGCTCCAGGACTCAGCAAAAGTGCGCTCAAACGACACCGCAAGATGCAGAGATTGCGTGAAGCCAAGAAGAAGTCTCACTCTGGCGACAAACCTGAGCAAGCAACGAAAGAACCTGCGAAACCTGCGAAAGAACCTAGCGGTCCAGGTCCTTCTCAGGAGCCATTAACGAAACCGGTTTCGGGAAAGCAAAAATCATCACAGCCCAATACCCTCAGCAAATCTTCCACCAAGGACGTTATCAATCACGTGAAGACGCACGTCGCCAAGTCTGTTCCCGATCGATTGCCACCCGCAAAGGGTATTGCTGCCAGCAAGAAAAGCGCGTCGAAACCCAAGAACAGCGACTCAGTAAAGCAGAAGCCTACCCTTCAGCAATCGAACGTCAGTGCTTCCCAAGTTGCGACAAAGGCTCCTTTGGGAGCCAAGACTGGGGTTAGCAAGAAACGCGAACGCCGCAGACAGAAAATTGCTCTTTGGAAACGCGACCAAGCCGCAAGTGGTGCACCAGAGTCCAAGCGTGAGCAAGAGGATCTTGATCAAAACGCTCTGGAGCAGGGCACCTCGCCATCTTCAGCAAAAGGATCAACTGAGAAGTACGAGTCCCCGGACGACACATCCACACTACACCAAACCACACAAACAACACTCTTGCCTGTGCCGAAGAAACAATGGATCGGTGAAACTGAGCAGGATTCTCCAGCTGAAGATGCAAGCATACGAAAAGAAGTCACCCAGACGAGCTTGATGCCACGACCTGCGAAAGCATGGGTCGAGGACGTCGTGCCCTTACCTGCGGGTGACTCAGTCAGCGACTCCTCGGACGTAGATGGATCAGAAGACTTCCCTGCCAATGCTACCGTTGCATCGCCTAATGCAGCTAAAGCCAAGTCAACACGTTCTTCGTCAGATTCCTCTGCTTACCGCAGCCCGTCCTCATCCCCTAAGGATCTACGGCCCACAGAAGTAGAGCGCCCTTTTGCGACAGTCGGGTTGCCTCCTATCACTCAGTCATCAGTGACACGGCCAGGCATCAACACCATCGCGTCATTTTCGCTTTCATCTAGAAGGCACCCGGTTGATGTTCTCGCCAAAGGTCGCAAGATTTCTGGGCTCAGTGGGATACGAATGGACACTGGCAGTGTCGGCTCAGCCAACAAGCCGGTCAGCTCGCTCAAAGCGAGCAGTGTGCCGTCGTACTCGGGTAGAGGTGACGTGAAAGCAGCTTTTGCAGCTTTCGATAAGTTTGCACATGGCGGCGATTCATCTGGAAGTGATGACGAGAGCGACGAAAGCGAATCTGAGGTCGAAGCGCAAGTTAAAGCACCTGCCGCGAGTAATGCTGTAGCTCCAGTCGTTGTCCCACCTGTTACAACCGAGGTGCACGCTCCTCAAAACAGCCAGGATGGTGGCGCAGGTCAGCCTGACAGTACTGCAAATACTGACAACCTTACCAAAAGTGACTCGGACTCCTCGGAGAGCAGTAGTGATGACGAGGACGCAGCCGCCGAGAGCAATCGCGAAGTCAGCAAAAGTCACGAGCCGCAAGAGAACGACAATCACGTCGCCGAGACACCCCCAATTCCCGATCCCAACGATCCCAACAATTCCGGCGACTCGGACTCCTCGAAAAGCAGTAGCGATGGCGAGAACGAAGCCGTAGTGGAGAACGACGAAGTCAGCGAAAGTCATGAGACACCAGCAAACGATGATAGCGTCGTCGAGACGCCACAACCGGATTTCAGTCCAATCGACCACATCACTCTCGACGACACGCATGATGGTGGTGAAGACACATCGACCCAGCTCCCCGAAAACGCCTCGCGTATGCTAGGTGAAAAAGACCTACCCTTGTTCAGCGACTTCAAAGCCAAACACGACATGCAACCCACCGAGCGTCCGACCACTTTTTTAGGAGCAGATCTTGGTGGCAGTATTTCGGGTTCCGCTCCTGATCATGGTCCAATCGAAGACAATCAGCGCGCAGGTTCGTTACAAGTCCCTATCGGCGAATACCAAGCCAGTCAAGATGCAGACGAGCTGTACCGATCCATCGAGGACATATCTCGCGAGGTCTTTGGATCCACCCGTACACTACCTGATTGTAAGCCTCCGTCCAACTCCGTGGACGTCACAACAGAACCTTTTGTAACGGATATTCCTAGCGGTAATGGCGTAGACCTCCCACCGTTGCAACAAAAGACACCGGACAAAAATAATGCTTTGAGGCACATTGAGCGCGGGTCTTCGCCGATGGTGTACATAGTCGAAGGCGTCGATACGGGTGGCGAGGCTATGCCAGATGTGGATGGCAGCCGCCCCAGTGGCGACGATGGGCGCGCTCCGGAGGGCGAGTCAGTTCGCGTTGACAAGAAGGCAGAACCTGAACGATACACTAGTCCACCAAGTAGTCTGAGTTCATTGACTGCGTCACCAACACCATCTGATGGAAGTCCAAGTCCTAAAGAAAATTCGATACACGCAGCTCAGGGCGAAGATGAGAACGAAGGAGATGCCACGAATGGACTCGTCGATGAACCAGTAGAAGTCAACGAGTCGGGGGAAGCTGCCGAAAAGAAAAAGCGCAAAATGACCGGCACCAGCAGCAAGCACTTTTCACCGCGAAAGCAACCATCTAGGCAAGTCAACGTGCCAGTCAAGCCCGAATCTATCGACGAAACCAAGCCTTCCGCTCTCGAAGACCTCGAGGAACATCCCGAATTACCACCTGCCTCAAGCGATATTTCGAAACCAACCAAGACCAAGAGAAAGGGCACCGGCGAAACAAGCGGCTTCTTCACCCCAACATCCTCGCCCGTCAAGCAAACGACAACCCTCAAATCCAAGTCCAGAACTCCCCGCGTCCCAGCAGGAACCTCAACCTGTCCCGTCCCGCCCACAACCTCCGCCCACTTCGGCCTCATCCAAGAGAAACTCTGGCAAACCCCTTTTTGGCTCCTGATAGCTGTAACCTTCCTCAACAAAACCACCGGCCGCAGCGCAGTCCCCATCTTCCGCTCTCTCCAAACCCTTTACCCAACGCCCGAAGACCTCGCGCAAGCGAACCATGAAGATTTGGTAGATCTGATCGCAACTTTGGGCTTGCAGAACCAGCGTGCGAAGAAATTGGTGGGGATTGCAAAGACCTGGTGCGAGAATCCGCCCGTCAAGGGGAAGAGGTATAGGTGTTTGCATTATCCCAACAAGGGTGACGGGAAGGAGTATAAGAAAGATGAAGTGATTGAAGATGACTCAGACGAGGAAAACGAGGAAGAAGACGTATCTCAAGACGACGTCCGCGGCGCGCTAGAAATCGCTCACATCTCCGGCTGCGGACCTTACGCTTGGGATAGCTGGCGGATCTTTTGCCGGGATGTTTTGCGTGGGAGAGCAGAGGATTACAATGGTAAAGGCGCTGCTGACCCTGAATCTTTTGTGCCAGAGTGGCAGCGCGTTTTGCCGCTGGATAAAGAGTTGAGGGCTTGTTTGAGGTGGATGTGGTTGCGGGAGGGGTGGGTTTGGGATTGTGAGAGTGGAGCGAAGAGGGCTGCGACGGAGGAGGAGAGGAGGGCTGGGGAGTTGGGGGAGATGAGTTTTGGGGATGAGGGGGAGGAGAAGTTTGCGAAGGATGCTGCTGCTGCTGCTGCTGTTGGAGATGGCGATGCTGGAGATGCGGAAGAAACTGGTGTGGGGAACGACAATGTGGGCGAGGAGCTTGTCGAAGCTGTTGTTGCTGACGATATTGTCGTTCCCATTACTCCCGCCGCGAAGACGAAGAAAACTCGCTCGGGGAAGATGTCTATTGCTCGTCGGGAGCTCGACGTCGTCTCTGGCGACGAAGTCCCGATGTCAACTCTGAGGCGTTCGCGGAGGAAGCGCACAGGCTGACATGCATTGACGAAACGAAACGCACTCACATATAACGTACGCATCAGGATACATACAACAGGATACAATTAGATTGATGAGTACGTGAACTGATCGATATCAATTGTAGAATCGCTCTGCAGTTGCAACTGCAATGTAAGGTCAACTCAAATCGATGCGATTCGATCCCTGTCCACGCAGCTAAACTCAAATAATAAACGTACATCAACCTACACGTGTCTGTTCGCATGTGAAAGGCGTGACACAGGCGTGACAGAATACCTAACCCTGAGGTCGAATAACGGGGCAGTCGATCCCTGATCCCCAATGCAAACGGCGCCCATCGAAGCTCGGCCCGCCTCGTCATCGACTTCACCTCCAAATCTCACAACGCACATGCAGCAGGTGGGAATGTAGATCTTCTTCTCCGCTTAACCACATGCATTTGAGTTGGAAAAGCCATGACAATCTGATGTTTCAGGCTAAGGAGGCCAATTGGAACAATGCTGATGACGACGATGGTGAGAGAATCCTGAACCGGACGAACAAAGAAAGATGCCGTTTTCCGCCTCTAGAATTCGACGCTGGATAAGACTGGCCTGGACTACACCGATGTCACCTTTCTTGCTTTGATCCAGGAGAACGAAGGATGACTGCAATCCATAGGCAGGGCATGCAGCGATTACGATCAAAAAGCGCCTTCTTTCCAAGTTCTGGATCTTGCTCGAAGCGATATCCAAAGACAGACAAGCCTCAGATCTGGCACCCCGGACCATTCCTGCCCACGATCGAAAGCTTATTAACTCGTTTGGGGGCTTGCGAAACACGTACCCTTTGTTGCTCCACCATCGAAGGGATCTGGAGATCTTGAGATCTGGTAGGTCTGTGTGGCTGGACTGACTCCAGTGCTTTATTGTGGCTCGATGATGGATGTGGAGGACGACGGTGGACCCCTGGGCAGCCCTAAGGTAGCTTGGGGATCACGAGGTGAACAATGGGGAGAGGTGGTCATGGATAGCTTTCCTGGATTGTTCGCTTAATGTCTGCGACTGTATATAAGAGAGCCTTGAAGTTCCTTCTTTCATTGTAGTCTATCAACTACAATCCAACTACATCAAATCACATCCAGCTTGCTCTCACATCTTCAACTCAAGCCAATTCAACCAGTCCATCTCAACTTCAACATCTCCAACCCAAAACCCAATCCACAACACAACCATCACAATGGACGCAACCACCCAGAACAAGCGCACCTCCACCGACAAGCGCAGACCTGTACGTCTCCTTGCCATCCACCTTTCCCTATCCCACATCACCTCCCTCAGGTTACACAACTAGAACTCAAGCTGACATCCAATCCAATAGTCCGGCGAGATGTTCCAAAAAATCTCCGCAATGAAGCGTGACCCCACCAACGACAGAGCCGCTGCCCGCAGAGCGAGTTTCGAGGAACAATCGATTCCCAAGGGCGCAGGTATTCTCGGCGACATGTGGAACAAGTACACTAGGGGAGGAAAGTAGAGTCTTGTCGTGTCTTGGCTTGACTCGACTCGACTCGGCTTGAATCGACTTGATCTGATCTAACTTAAGCTTCTATCTTGAGGCGAAAGAAGCATGGGCGTTGGTATCGGACAGGCGTTTCGGGAGTATGTTTCTGATGGATGGGTTTCACGACCATGCAGTCGTCCATAACGAATGAATGAATCAAAGTATCAATATCAAATCATACCTTGCAATCTGCGTGAACTCTTGCCGGGCTGACTCCCGAGTCTCAAGCTGAACCCTCGTATAATTTGTTTGCTGCCGTCCGCTGATGTCGGCCAGGAAAGTTGTGTTGTCACCTTAGTCCCTGATTGGTCTCACACAAGCATGGCAGGCAGGTTGAAGGAAGATCTGAGGCACCAGCTTGCAGAAAGTTCCTTTCACATGAGTATGCATGTGTAGATGCAACGACCGAAGTGCAAAATCTTTACGACCATTAGCATCACCAGTCTATCCCGACTGATTGTCTAAGAAAGCGAACAAGGCTATGAGAAGTGCACCTGTAACATCGACACCTGATCAGCAAGAGTACCGACAGAAATCATGACTTTTGGACTTTGACCTTACCGGCGGTAACGATGAAACCCGCGACTGTAAATCCAGTCTGCACAGCGACTTGAGCATCGACCTTGAACTTCCCGATAGAAACTCCGATCCAAGCGAAAGCAAACACCACCGAGAAAACAAAGGGTAGCATGGCGATGATGGACAGCTTGTGACGATCCCAGGCGCGGACGAATTCCAGTCCATGATCAGCTCTGGCCGCCACCATCTTGGTGGTAATCTCTACCCCGGTGACCTGCGAAGGATCAAGCAGAAACGCGATCCCAGTAGAGCCTCTGCGGCCCAGATCGTAAGTGTCGACGGTTTTGCCGAGGACTCTGGATGAACCCAGCGTCTGTTCGTGCGCATCGAATGGTCTGTTAGTGCATCCGTCCATCCATACACCATCATCCATCTTGGATTGCACGCTTTGGACATCTTACCTTGACTTTGTCGACGCGGATCAGCCGTCGAGGGATGACGCTCTCGCCAAACCCCCTCTTGTATTGCATCCAAGCATACCACATGCGCAGCTGGTCGAAAGTCTCGGCGTCGCTGCCGACCGTGCATACATTGTTGATGTCGAGCTTGCACAAGACGGGGGCGGCAAATGTGTCTTTCCCGACGAAGATCTGTAGATCGAGTGTTCCCCCTTTGGCCTCCAAGTGGTCACGCCACGCCTGGGAGTAGTCGTCGCCGAAAGTCGTCAGAGTAGCGTTGAAGAGCCCCCATTGAGCGAAAGTGAAATAGACGGTCCAAGACAGCCATGGGGAGTTTTTGTTGGTCCGTAGGAACAATCGCGCGCTGCGGTCGTGCGATCTCAAGAATGCTTTGGCGGGATAGTAGAGGATCAAGATGGTGAAGTAGCTATAGGACACTCCGTAGGTGATGAAGAGATAGATCAAGATTTGGAACGCTGTCAGCCTTGGAGAGAAAATGTTGCTGACTTTGGGGGATTTGCCTTGGAAATACTGTGTGCTATAGGCCATGGTAATGAGACGAGCTACGGGCTGGAACAGAAGAGGAAGGCAAGACGGGAGGCGACAGAGTATATACTGTGGAGGCTCGTACAGCGTGGCTGGCGTGATTTGCTGGGCGTTATCGTCCACGCTGCAAGTGAGATTGTAGTGGTGGCAGTGCCCACTATGCAAAGTGGCTATGTACATGTGTTTATACGCCACGGGGTCCGTACCTGACGAAGCCACTACCAACACTAGTTCAGTGATATACCAGTGGCATAGGGAGAAGATGTAATGGGAAGAAAGTACATGCATAAACAGATGGCTTCCTCGCTGACATGGCGCCTGCGGTCGAGGTGAGTTAATCGTAGGAAATATCAGGGCTGCACGGAAGAGCCGGTAGAAATGACGAGGAAACAATCCAGATGCTCAATAAACCCAATGACTGTGATCAGACGCCAGCGCCTCGCCTCGGCGGTCTCCATGATGTGCGCAGAGTGGTATCGTTGAAAAAAACAAAAAAAGCTCACTCACAACAGAGTGAGGTTCACCCGCCAATGCCCAAAAGAAAATACAAGATCCAAAGAAGGTATGTGTCAATCTGCTCCTTCCTCAATTATCGCTGCCCTCCGTTCCCCAGCCCGTAAGCTCCAGAACAACGTTAATGATAGTAGTAGTAACCCAAAGCGCAATCAGCGCAACACCAATGCGTTTGCTGAGAACCCACTTGTTCAGCGGCACGGCGATGAGGAGACCGACCAGCGTCAGAAGCAACGTGACGCCTGTGACGATGAGCGTCCTGCCGACTTCGATCTGGTAGGATTTGTATTTGAGCTCCGAGCCAGGATGTTTGTGCTGGTGGTGGTGGGCGCCGGTCACCAGGATGTACGAGCCGGACAGGCCGATGCCGAGGAGAATATTCAGCATGGGCCCGCCGAAGCAGGCTGAGAGTGCCATGACGGGATAGCCGAGCTTGGCGACAGTGATGTCTGCGACGAGGTCGCCGAGCGAGTTTCCGACGGCGAAGATGGTGAGGCCCATGATCGCGTGGCTCATGTTGCAAATCACGGCTAGGGCTTTCAGGGCGCCGACGACTTGGGAGGCAATGGTTGAGATCCAGGCGATGGATACGACGAAGCCGGCTGCCGACAGTAGGGCGCGGAAGTAGTTCGGGCGGTGAGTCGCAGTGGTGACGAGAAGGAAGGGTATCAGGAGGATGGTGGACGCGAGCATGCTGATGAGAGAGGGTATCAAGAGCCACTTGGGCGGAAGGTCTGAAGTCGATTGGATCCAGAAAGACAAGACGCAGAACAGTGGAGCAAGATAGAGCTGTGTGAGTACGAGCCAGCGATTCCAAAGGTTCGGATCTTGCGAGTTCGAGACATTGGGGGCGGCGACAGATATCTCACTGAGATTGTCAGGCGTAGCCGACAAGAGGTCTTGCGGTTCCATCGTATGTTCGGCATTTTCGAGAGTGCCGAAGTTATGGCGATAGTGCTGCTCCGTAGTGGTCACCAGAGACGCCATAGTCTCACGTCCATTCACGCCAACCGAAGCACTGTGGTCGCGCGAATGCCCTCCCTTAGAAGTATAGCTACCATTAGGCGTAAGCAATGCGTTTTGAGACCGCCGGGAGTCATATGATGTAGGCTGACGGGAGTCGTATGAGGTAGGTTGCACGAGGACTTCGTCTTCTGTGTCTTTCTCGCTTTCAACGACGGGGAGCGTGACCGTTAGTAAGAACACACTTGGGGCGGCCACAACACCAATCATCTTCTCCCATATGCTTTTGTCGCGCCAGTGGTAGATAGTGGGAAACAATGTGGACACCAGAACGCCAGGCGCTGGCAGAATCTTGTAAGGCCACCATCGAATCGGCCTGGAATAATTCTCTCGCTCTGCACTTTGGGACACCGGGAGCGATTCTGGAGACGCCATTGGTGGAGGCATGCTGATGCTGGGCGCGCGAGTCGATGTTGCAGAGCTAGGCTCCCAGTATACAGGAAATGGCGAGGCGCTTGGCGTAGAGTCGCGCGACCGGCGTTCACGGGGGATGTCTATCTTGGGTAAATGACGCGCCTGGGGCACCATGCGAGGTGAATGGTTGTCGCTCTCAGTGGAGTATCCTGAGTATCCCGAACGTCCCGACATCACAGAGAGACCGGTGTTGCTGCGAGATCGCGAGTGGAAATGGTCCGACTGCTTTCTGAAATTAGCTTCAGCGTCGGCTACCCTGAGGTGATCAGACTGCCTTCCGTCTTCCTCTTCTTCTTCAGGGACCTCTATGATAGGAAATGTAGGCGTGGGCGCAGAGACCTCAAACGACGGGGTATGAGGAGCAGAGTGTCGCCCTGGGCTTGGAATATCCAATCGCGGAAGATTCACTCCAGCCACGCCAGCATGCTCGGTACGATTCCATTCTCCTTCGTCTAGTCGCCTTTCTGGTAATAGTATATTGGGACTTTGCCTTCGGCTTGACGCGCCACCCGCTGACACTGCTCTGCCCCGAGTAGGCGCAGATTTCGGAAGTGCCAGGCTCGAGTTCTCGAGGTCCGGAGCTGCGCTTGTGTCGATGATAAGCTGAGGTGGTGGTGGTCTTCCAGACGTATCAGGGAATGCCGAATCATCAGTCTGGTCGAGTAGGTCGAGTTCAGGGATGTCTGAGTATCTCGTATCCAGAGGGATAGTCTGTATATTACGAGATCTCTGCAGTGAATTAAGGACAGCCTGGAATTCGAGTGCGCCAACGAGAGAAGGTCGAACAGGGCCAATCGTGTTCCGGCGAGATCGGACTTGTGGCCGGGAGAGTCGCATGTTGCTGTTGAGCTCGCTGATCCAACGATCGCGTGCTGCTTCTTCTTCGTCTTCGTTTGGTTCGTCCTCGTTTGGTGTGGTGGCCCCTCGTTCCAGGGCCGCGAAATCCTCCCTGGATGCGCCGCGGGACATGTTTGGTCTGATGGTCCTAGAATCGTTGCTATCCGGATCGTCACGGTATTCTTCTTCCAAGTCCATCTCGTCGCCGGGTGGCAGATAGTGTCCTCGGGCAGCAGCCTGTCTTTCTCTCTGACGTCTTCGCCGACCGATCCACCAATGCCATGCAACCACGAACGAAACGTAGAAGAAGTAGTAGATCACCATGGCAATGCACTCCCAGAGCTGCAATCGACCGTCCCAGAGGAAAGAAAAGCTGAAGGCTGCTGCAACGATAAAGAACCCAACATCCCTGACAAAGCTCTTGCGCGCAACATGAAAGGGCTTGATAAGCGCCATTGATCCTGCGACAACGGATGTGATGAATACAGCCGCACCCATGAGCTCTCCCACAGCCAAGCTACCGCTATTGGTGCTCATGGCGGCGAAGGTCGAAAAGACGTCTGGGCTGCCATTGCCGAATGCTAGCAGTGTTACGCCTGCCATGCTTTCACTCATGCCGAGAATGCTCGCGATCGTGCTGAGGTTGATACAGAAGAAGTCGCTTGCTGCGATGCCAATGGTAGAGAACAAGAGCCCGAGCCACGATATCAATATGATGAACGCGACTGGCTTGGCGTGGGACAATCTACAGTAGAACAGGTCCAGATATGTACCGAATCCGCCCTCATCGTCGGGACAGTGTTTCTTGATGAAGTGACACTGATTCTTGCTCTTGTGTACCTGCCGACACCGCTCTTCCTCGCTCGTAAATGTGTTGACGTCTCTGCGTAGCAATGACTGCTCGGCGTAGCCGAGGTCGTCGACATCCTGGCGGGCGTACGCTGCGCACGCGGCTAGCAGCAGGCCGATAGCAATGACCAAGTAGAAGGCTCGCGCAGCGCGGTAGCTCTTCCTCGCGGGCGGTGTGGGCATGCGTGTGTGAGTGGTCCTAGTTGTGCATGGAGATTGCATGTCGCGTCCAAGACTGGTGGAGTAGGTTGAGGGTGGACGGGAGAGTAGGTCGGAGAGAGGGAAGACCAGCCCTCTTAGGTGGAATGGTGGATTGGTGGCAAGTAGGGGCGGCGACGACAGTCAACATGACATTCACGGCATTTCCTACAGGCGAGGCGCAGCAGGGCAACGACGTCAAACTACCACATGGGCGGTGGGGAGTGAAAGATAAGGTTGATCGCCTCTTTCAACAACACGGAACTTGGCAGACATGACGCTGCACTTGGATGATCTCCGAGGCGTGCGGCCACGCTAGCTGAGCCGCATGCGCTAAAGTGTGGGGGGAAGCGCGGCTCCTTCCGCGTCTCTGTTTACATCTCGACTTTCAATATCAATCCAATCAACACATTCGATACGCGCCATTACGCCCAAATTGACACGAATATCGACGACCACACTCGCACTCACCGACTTTCATAGCACGATAAGCGCCAATTGCGCGCCTACGACCTAGCCATGCCGCGCGTCCGCGCCTCTGGGAACCAGCCCGCCGCAGCATACGCCTCGCCCGTGAAGATACCTCTCAACGATGACCGATCCGAAAAAGCAGCCCGACTGCAGTCACGACACATGGCGCATTCGAAACAAGTAGATCAGTTGAAGGCAGCAGCGACACCGTCGAAGAAGCGCAGATCGCTAGGCGTCGAGAGACCCGAGACGCCTTCGCAAGATGATGGATTCGCCGTACGGGGCGACGCTGTCACGCCTATGAAGCGTGTGCCTCTCCTGGCCAATTTCGAGGAATGGATGAAGATGGCGACAGACAACAAGATCAACGCGAACAACAGCTGGAACTTTGCGCTCATTGATTACTTTCACGACATGAGCTTGTTGAAGGAGGGAGACCAGATCAATTTCCAGAAAGCAAGTTGCACGCTCGACGGCTGCGTCAAGATCTACACCAGCCGTGTGGACAGTGTTGCGACCGAGACAGGCAAGCTCTTGAGTGGTCTTGCAGACAGTGGAAACAAGAAGCGCAGGGGCGATGATGCGGATGCGGAGGGAGAGGATGGTGACGAGGATGAGGAAGGCGAGGATGGTCAGAAGAAGAAGAGCAGAAAGAAGGCGGCGCGCTCGGCGGAGGCGACCTTGGTCAACTCGTTTGAGCAGCTGAGACTGAAGAAGATGGAGTTGGAATTCTCGGTGGACCCGCTCTTCAAGAAAGCTTCAGCCGACTTCGACGAGGGCGGCGCCAAGGGTCTCCTATTGAACCATCTGTCGATCGATGGTACAGGCAGGATTGTGTTTGACAGCAGCGATGATGCGAGGGAGTCCGAGGAGTCCAGGCACGATAGTATGGAGCCGGAAGGAGGCGAGGAAGAAGTGAAAGACGACACGACCCACGGCGAGCCGGCAGATGCAGACGGACTTGTCAACATTGCCTCGCTTGGCGCTCGCTTCTTCCCGAATCTCGACATCCTGGACGAGCAAGACGTATGTCCATCTTTGAAGGCGTTTGAGCTAGGAGGAGGCGACAACACATCAGATTTGCCCTTCCTGAAAGCTCCCGAGAATTGGCGAGACGAACATCCCGAGCCGACCGAAGATAACGACGACCACGAGGCAGAAGGGTTTGACGGGCCCGCACCTTTCGACAATGACGACGGGGGGCCTCTAATCTTTGACGACGAGGTGGAAGTCGGTTTCGGCGAAGGCGGCGAGGCATGGGCCAAGGATGCTGCGATACAACCCCAAATGCGTGTGCACACTGCATCGGGAGACGGTGGTGATGAGGGCGGCGAAGTCGGCACGTTCGATGCAGACTCCAACGCGTACGGTGTTACACTTCAGCATCGCGAACAGAACGACCACGAGAACATCCTAAATTACTTCGATACGGCACTGCACAAGAATTGGGCCGGCCCAGAGCACTGGAAGATCGCTCGCATAAAGGAGGCAAACAAGCCCGCTGCGCCACAACGAGTACGCAAGGAGAAGGAGGCCTTCGAGATTGACTTCACAGCGCCTATGAGTGGCGAATTAGCAAGCATGCTATACACAAAGGCTTCAAGCAACGCTGTGATCTCACTACCCAAACGCGAATGGAGAAGCAAGACCCGCAACCTCCTACCAGACGACAAGCACTTCAACTCAAAGGACCTGCTGAAACTCTTCCTGAAGCCCAAAGCGAAACTGGGCGCCAGGAAGGGCCTCAAAGCAATCCCCGCCCACGAGGAAGTCGACGAAGCGTACTGGGCAGCCAACGGAGGTCCTCCGCCCAAAGCAGAAAACGATGTTCAGGGCGACTACGATGCCAATTTCTTCGCGGACGACAACCTTCCAATGCCCGGCGGCATGGACGACGACTCGTTCGCCGATGCACGAGAGGCCTTCTCCCCCGATCTCGATGACGCTGGTATGGCCGCTGGCGGCCCAACCGGGCCCGGCATCGAGGCTGTGGCTGGGAGTGCAGATCCGGCGCAAGAAGGAGCCTTTGGCGCGCAGCTGGTCACGCAAAGCAGAAGGCTGCGGCCCGAGTATGTGCAATACGCGCGCGTGGCGAAGAAAGTCGACGTGAGGCGGTTGAAGGAGGAAATGTGGCGAGGCATTGGCTTCGAAGAAAGGTATGTTGCTACGCAGTGGAATGAAACCCACACCCCTGTTCCTGACGATAAGACAACTAACAAGCGCCATAGAGAACCCCCATCAATACAACAACAACAAAAGCCCCAAATTCCCATCCTCCCCCAAGACGCCGACGGCACCCTCATGTTCACAGACATCATGAACAACCTCTCGCACGTCTACCCCAAGAACCAACTCGCCGACATCTCGACTTCTTACGGTTTCATTTGCTTGTTGCATTTGGCCAACGAGAAGGGATTGGTGATTGAGAACGTCGATGGTTGGGAGAATTTGACCGTCAAGCGGGATTTGGAGGCGCAGATCAGTGAGGGTGATATATGATTTAATTGATACCAGCAGCATTACATACATGTTCAGCAATTTCGCACATTCGCTTTTCAGGTGTGTTGGAGATGGCGTTTCGTCGGCTCGTGGCGTTCGGCAAGGTACATCTACTGTTTGATAACATGTAGGGACTTCGATCGACTGATCGATGAAACCCGACCAATCCCAACCCCCATAGCCTTCCAACCCTTCTCAGGCCTCCTTCTTCTTCGCAGCCCAAAACTGCGCCAAATAAGCATTCCTCGACAACGACTCCACATCGCTCGTATACGGCACTTCCTTGCCCCTCACCCGCCTGTCGAACTCCATCGGCCGCCCACAAATTCCCTCATCCCTATCCTCCCCCTCCTCAATCTCAAACCCCAAGTCCTCCGCAACAGCGATTACCTCGTCCAGAGACAGTTGTACTGCTGGAGCCGAACCATACAACAGCGGCCCAAAATTGACCCAAACCCCACCCGGTTTCAGCAGGGCGTGCAGAGTCTCGAGGTAGGTGAGGATGTTCGGCGCTGTGTCGAGGAAGAAGTGCGTGGCGATGGCGTCGTAGGTTCCGGTTTGGGGTTTGAGGGCGGTGGTGAAGTCGCCTTCTATCAGATCAATGGAGCTTGGGGATGGTGGTCGGGAAGACGAGAGGATGCCGATGTCGTCTGGGAATGTCACGGCGCGTTTGAGATGGGCTGTTGTCGCGCGGTGCGACCACCAGTCGACGTAGGGATGGATTGTGGCTGCGTTTGGGGTTGAGAGGGTCGTGAGGTAGTGGTAGGCCATATTCATCGAGGGAGACATTTCGTTTAGAGTTACGGCGAAACCTCCTAGGGCGGCGATTTCGTGGCCTAGGCGGCCTAGGCCTGAGCCTGGGACGAGGACTCGAGTGGGTTCTTGTTTGGTTGTTCTGGCTGGGAATGCGCTGTTGAGAGCTTGCAGCACGCAGGGGTAGGTGGCGTCTCTCTCGTGGGTGCCTGCGGTCGACCAGTCGCGGGCGAAGTGCTTCATGGCGTAGAGGGTGGTTCCTTTTTGGTAGTTGGTGTTGTTGGCGGTGGTCTCTTGGACGAAGGCTTCGAGTTCGGGGCGCGAGATGCCGTAGTATTGGAGGTTATGGGATAGGATGTCTTCGGCTAGGACGGCGTTTTTGAGCATCAGGTCTTCGACGCTGTTGAGTTTGTTGGTGTAGTTTGTTGTTCGCTCGAGGGTCTGGGAGATGTCGTTAGTCTCTGAAGCGTCACGGAGTATCGGACATGATGGGGGTTGCTATACCGATCGCTGGCTACGAGGCAGTTTCTTGTATCGTTTTCGCCAAATGTCGAGCTCGCTTGTGCGTTCTTCGCCGTAGCGTAGGTAGGCTTTCATGGAGTTCATCAGTCGCCATCGCGGGTGGTTGCTGTTCCATTTCCCTGTGTCTCTTCGGATGTCTTGTAGTAGTCGGGATGCATGTTCCTAGCGTAGTGTCAGCATCTTTGATAGGCTGATTGGTATTAGAGAGTGGGCACGAACAGTCTGTTGCTGGGCCAGTATTGAGTTGGACTGTATCGTTGCATTGTCAATGTATCGGTTCGCCGCAGCCTGTGAACTTGGAGACCAGAGCGATGCATAAACGTTAGACAGCCGATCCGAGTAGAATGACAGCAGTAAAGGCAAGAGGAAGGCTATGGTAAGGATGATGGCCGATCGCACGGGGTTGTATGATGAAGTCGACATGGCTCCAAGCTGCGTGCGATCAGAAGACTGAAAACCAGTCGGGTGTTGCACTGAATCGATATATACATCGCGATGATAATCTGGTTGAGCCATGAAAAGAGCATTCTTGGCCGCCATGGACCGTGTGATTGCTTTGCCAAGGTCCCAAGACCGTTCGCGAGAGAGTAAAGCGTGACCTTGATGGACAAGATTGAGGAGCCTCGCGAAGTTCGAGGTGGGTCCGGATGGATTCTGTCAACTCTCCACTTCACTGCATGTTCGTTAGCGACCTGAAGTGGACACATAGTCTTGAGCAATGCGACCGACGAGTGCAATGTTCGGAGCAAGTCCGCAAGAGAGAATTTGTAGCATTGACAAGATGAGAGTGAGTGCTGTCTCCGTTTCGAACATTTTGATTTCGTCGTTGTACTGTCCATTTTGGGAACAGTCCATGGGCTACCTAGGTACCACCCAGCCTCCATTTAACCTAGGAAAAAGTGGGTATATTTACTTCAGTCGTCAAACGAAAAGGAAAATCCTGCGAATTCACCATCCACTCTGGTCCTGCTTCTTCCACGCGCTTCTTGGGCGTCCTTGCCGCCCGCTCGCTGGATCCCTAGATCGAATACCGAGCTGGAGGCTGATGCAAGCTGCATGTCATTGCCAATCTTGACAGCAATGGCCTGATCCGTCATAGACCTTGAATATCTTGACGATGCTGGGCTCAGCGTAGCCTTCACAGATGCGCCACTCGGGGAGTAGACTCCCGCATTGAGAGTCTTCAGGGTTTGCCGGGAATCCATCATGCTGATGTGTCTTTGGGCGGTGGTTCGCTGCTTTTTTTGAGGAGTAACAGGCGACTTGTCCAGGTCGACGCTGGCACGCTGTGATGCCGTTGGGCTCTCGGAAGGAGAAGAATATTGTGTCGCGGGCGTATCGCATCCCTCGGTCAAGTAAGAGCGCAAAGAATCAAGCTCGCTGGAGTAAGTGGTCGCTGAGGTAGGCTGATCCGACTGGCGGGCGGTGAATGCTGCTTCACCCACAACCCATGAATTGCGGTTCGCTGCGGCGTCTTCGTTCACTTTCTCCATCTGCTTGAAGTCGGCTGCTGTCGTGTGCAGGAGGTCGAGGCCAAAGGCAGAATCGAAGTGGCGCTCATTCAATGTCGGTTCTTCGGCGACGTTCTGGAGCCCAAAGTCGAAGTCTTGCCATGGGTTGCTAAGTGTCGTAGTGCTCGTCGGTGCAGACACTTCTTCTGGTGTGATGCCCTCCAGGTCATCTAATGCTTCTTTTCGAGAGGCCTCCTTGCTAATTCCGTACCCTGAACCAACGACCTCGTACGAGCTCGTTCGACGGTGCTTGGGGGCAGCTTGCACCGATTTGCGCGAGCTATTCCGCCTGGCCATGCTGAATGAGCGTTGCAGTACGCTGACACCAGAGCTCACGCTATCGCGGATGGAAGTTGTGCGATTGAGGCGGGCGACCCGGAGTGGTTGCGGTACCATGTCCAAGGCATTCACTGAGCTGCGTCTCGAGTTGCTGAAGTAATCGGTTGCATTTTCGGCTTCGCAGTCCGGGTGGATAGAGATGTGTCCTTCGCTGTCCGGGCGCACCTCGTCTTCGCTTGGCGTCAAGGGAAGCGGTGTGGTCAACTTGAGTTCCGCGACGGAGTCGTTGACTGCGTCTGGAGTTGCGTCGTCCTCAGCTTCATCATTGTGCCACTCGGGCGTTCCTGTCGTCAGAACGCAAAGCGGATACGATGCTATTTCGGTGTCTTTAACGCCGTTGGGAGCTCTTGTGATGCTCTTCAACATCTGAAGAGTTGCGTAAATGAGCAACCAGCGGACTTGACGTGCTTCTTGCACTGTAATCTTTTCGTCGGGTCTTAATCTCTCAAATCGTCGGTATTCCAGTATAATCGGCCGTGTGGCTGCCTCGCTGGAGATGGCATTGGTGGCGTCGGCGAGTGCCTTTCTGGGCGGCAGATTCACCGTGGTTCCTGAGGCCGTACGTCCCAGCCTTAGGCTGCGCAAGGTCCGTTGTGTGTCGATGGAGCGTTTGGTCGGGGTGTATAATGGTAACAGAGGAGATGGGTGTGGAAGCGGGTCGCATCCATGTCGTGAATCGAAGGCTTGAGTAACTTGCAAGCAGCAAATGCCACCATTGACATTGGATTCGTTCTGCATGGTGCGGTCTGATGTTGTGTCTGCTAAAAGGTCGTAAAGACATTGGAAGTCATCGCGCATGCTATTCCACATCCGCCTGTTGTATGGTTCGCCGGCACCGGGTGGGAAGTAGCCAAGCTGTTCCATGTAGAAAGTCTGCAAGAAACACCGGAAGGTGTCTAAATGGTGTCGGGCCGGTTTTGTTAGACCTAGACGATTGGCGCTGAGTTCCTCTTCCAGGAACGACCCAAGGGCCCGTGTCACACGAGACATGTGTAGATCCATCTCGAGCGACGCGCGTGTAACAAGAGCTTTCGTGATGTAGCTGAGGTCTCGATATTCTGGGCTCAGATCGAGTCGTTCGTGCATTCCGACACAGTGCGCAAAGGCGTTTGTCCAGACTTCCTGGATTTGCGCCTTTTCGGAGAGGTTCAGGATGGCGGTGGCGTGAGCTACGTTCTCCGCAAGAGACAGGTAGCCTTGCTGGTCGCAGTAACTTAGCAGTCTTGCTGTGGCGTCCTCTTCTGGGATCCATGTCTTCGCCCTCTTCCAAAGGTCGACCAGGGCTTGTCCAAGCTTCTCACCCACCAATGCCTGGTTCATGAGAAGAGCGAAAAAGTTCCGGGTGGTGATGTGATATGCATAAGCCTGCTCCCTTGACAAGGCTGCTGGTGCTGGTACGAACAACTCGTAAGTGTCTGCTTGTTGCGGTTGCGCTGATGATGTACTCGAGTCGTATCCGCTGTCGGACATCGGTGACGAGCTGTAACTCTTTCTCGTTGGAACACAATTGTCAAGCAAAGGTGAGCATTTCGACAATTGAATGGTGGCAAGTGGCACTTTCAGACTGGGAGGGCGTTGCGATGAACCCACTGCATTGAAATGCACATGACAGTTCGCTTCCTCATCCCAGAGATCTTGATCCTGCGAACTGTTAGCGACGCGTGAAGAATTCGGCGTTAAAGTGTCACCGACCTTTCGCAGGCAGCTCCATTGACGTGATGTTTTCTCCATTCCGTTAAATCTGCGCGCCTTGACTTGCACTCTCTCGACTTGGGTGTCAGGGGAGTCCATGGTCGATATGCCGGGTAGTGTTAAGGCGTCCTGAATATGACGGCACAGATCTTCGCTGCGGATTCCTCGGTTGGTCGCAGCTTTCCAGGCAGCCTGTAGTGGGAGGGATGCGTACTTGGCCAGCCAATGTACGCCCTTCAACGTATCGTGAGGTAGCGTCAAGATTAGACGATAACTGTTGAGTAGTGAGATGGGGCCTACGCAGGCGTCCCAAACCGAAGGTAGACTTCAGAAGGTGTCTAGGATCAGACAGGGAGTGGGAGTGGAGAGGCGGTGATAGTTAAGATAGCCGAGCAGCAAGGGTCTAGCGTGATGGACAACGGTGGATACACCTGTGGTGGGCTCACCTCCAGGAAGCGCACCAACCTTAAGGGTGGACGGGCCCATGAGCACATCACTGGCCGGCCATAGCGTGGTGATCTGATCGGACAACCAAGTGCCGGCTAGCAGAGCTGTAGTATCACGACCGCGGTATCTTCACGCCAACGGTTCGGAAGGCTACGACAAGACTTGGCTCCGTGCGTGCTCAGACGACGAACAAACGAAAAGGCCAGGGTGAAACGGCGCGCGTAGCTAGTCCAGACGGGGATCTGCAGTCTGTTCAGCCATGTCCTCGCGGCGGGGAACACAAATCTCACGCGTGCCCGGGAGAGTACGAGGTGTCTGGCATACCGATTCGGCGGACTCGAGGCCAGTAAGAGTTGATGGCGCAAACAGAGTGCAAAGCAAAGCCTGCTATGCAAGCTCTGGAGAGGGCGTCATCAATCAACGGACCTGGTGGCGTTCATCCAGACTTTTGCTGCAACTAAAAATTCCCAGTTGGACCAGTGCACATCGTTTGCCGGGTCTCGGGAGGCGCTGAAACAATTGCCCAACGTCCACGCTGCACGTTGCCGGCACGACGCGTACCTTTCTGTCTAAGAGATGCCAGCGATGTGTGATGGACACACCAGCAGCCTGAGTCAGATGTCGATTGTCGCAGACCAGCACGGCTTCACGGTGGACGGTGTGTCCACGCATTCGATGTTTCCCTGAGGAAGGACTTGCAAAACCAGCTGCAGTCTCTTGCAGGCATCGTCATGCCAGGATTTACCGTCCCGTCGAGTGATGTCTCGATTTATGCTTCGTCACCATTACCAGACTGTGAGAGTCCAGCCACCTACTTCCCGTCGGAACGTGGGGACGGAGCCGCTGAGTAACTAACATACACATCCCAGTAGAAGAAAGAGAGAACACGTACTGCACACGGCAGGCCAAGGCTGGCTGAGTGCAGTAGCGAAGGTGATACAGCGAGCCTATCTGCATCGTCGGTAACAGCGTGCAGGTGAGATTCCGGATTGCAGCGTGTCGGTATCCTGTTATTCTCTGGGCAGGACTCAAGGTGGCTTGCGTATGCCATTCGCGGCACTGCACTGCGCATGCATGCGCTGTACCTCGGTCCTCAAGGCGTAAGCGGTCAATTATCGTCGAATGCTGTGCTACCTACGCATCGCGATGTCGATATATCGACCTCCGATGGGGACGATCAAGGACGAGTACTACCAAGCGATGATAGCGATGATAACGGGTTGAGGTACTGTATGGCCATCGGATCGCCCCACGACATTGTCCGGTTGGATCTCTGCCAGCAAAAGCCACATCCACATCCCCGCGCATTGCATGTCGATCCGGCGAAAGCCTTGCATCCGGAACCACGCAGCCGACATGTTGGCGTACCGCCGTATCTTTTTCGACATCTTGATCTCTTGATCGCCTGCTTACCTCACTTGCCTGTAACACCCTCACACCACTTCACTCTGACCTTTTGCTTGAACCACCACTGAAACAGCCGACACGAACCGATCATGGCACCACTCCATCAGCCAAGACGCCGTCAGAATTTCTCTCCCAATTTCGCTCCAACCGCGGAGCGGAGAGGAGTTTTGCAGCGCTCCAGCCACCACGATAACTATCCCTGAAGACAGTCAATTTTGCCCTGTGCATATCATCACAAGATCTTGCCACCTAGGGCATATCGACAATATGCTAACAAGAAGGAACAGATGCATGAACTGTATGCATCTACAAGGGTGAACACTCGCCTCCACTCGCCTACTGTTCAACGCAATGCAAGCATCAGCACGTAATCATCGGCTCATTGCTCAACTTCAACTCCGAAGCTCACGACATCTTCCCCATGTTCGGATCATCGACGAAGCAAACCTCGTCAAGCAGTCCCAAAATCAATAATGCGGTAGCTCTTCGCGATGTCTGTTTCTACGTACCCTGCCAGCAGGCCTTGCAACTACCCTTTTGGGTTCTCATCAGCTCGGGCAAAGTAAAACTTTAGCGTGATGACGGTGGGTCCCTTCTTGAACTCTTGAATTGATACAGTATCCACTCGACGACGCCTGGCACGAGCGTTCTTACTCTACGACTTGACTGCTAGCAGTCCCGCAGCGATACTTCTGACTTGACAGTCAGCGTGATACTGATTTCCTGGTCACTCGTCCCAGGAACAACATCACGACGCTTCGATCACAGGATCTTCTTCGCATCAATGGCCTCATGCCTCACACGGATACGTCTAAACATCATTCATTCCTTATCTGTCGAGCCTTGCATTAGCTTCAGAAAATGGGTTCGATGTCGACGCGTTTATCGCAGACGCGATCAGAATCGCAGGACAGCTCAACAGTGCTCTGGACATGCTTTAACACTGTAGGTACCGTATGCTCCCGCCGGATCTATACGGATGAAAGATGGAAGTGTCACCTATCTTCTCGCTACCCGTTTCCCACGCCTGAAGACAAAGAAACAATTTCCGCATGACCGACCGACTTTGCATCACTGCAGCTTCCCTAGTCTGAAAGACTGCATGTCAGCAAACATGGGAGCAAAGCAAACAGAAAAGGCAAGCACGTGGCTTTCACTGCCCTGAGCTCAAGCTATCACAGATAGCAGTCATAACTCCCCTATTGACAAGACCTGCTTCCAAACCAACACCGTTCCAAAAACACCAGACAACCATAACACAACAGCATTTCAGGAAATACCCATCTCAAAACCAACAATGCCTTCTCAATCCTCCAACAGCAACGACGGCTACACCGTCACCAGCGGCGGCACCAACTCCCAGGTATGTAACAGAACACAGTATTACGATACTACACATCCATAAACTCGCATTCCCTACACCTCACAATCCCCAATTCAAAACCTAATCCTACCCTCGTCGGTCTCAACCCCAAATATCCACTTATCCTAACCTCGACAAACAACAGGGCAACTCCTACGACAGCCGCGACTACGGCTCGTCCGCCAGCAACTCCAACTCCTACCACTACTCCAACTCGGACGGCAGCTACTACTACTCCAACCCCAACGGTAAGCAAGAAAGCTCTCTCATCCAGCTCGCAAGAACTCCGTTCTGGACTCTCGATCCAATGTTTTCCCGAAAATCGGCCCCAAGCTGACCTTGCATTTCCTTCCGCAAAGGTTCCACCTACTACAACAGCGGCACCGGCTACAGCGATTACACTCCGTCCTCATCCTCGTCGGGCGGCAATGGAGGAAAGTGATTGAGTTGAAGGAGAGAGTGAATGAGTGAGTGAGTGACGAGTGGAGGACAGTCGACCTGGTCCTGTGGTTGTCCGGGTGCCTCTGGACTCGTTTCCTTCCGATCAACCAAACCCCCCGTCAGGTCCCGTCAGGGACTGTATGAGGGCTACGAGATACGACACAACACATAAAGAAGCATCGATTGTGCTGGGCTGGGTTCCGGACAGATTCCGAACTTCGAAGCATCCAACCTTCCAACGAGGTGTTTCAGACCTGCATTTCCAATTTTCCATATACTACGCATGCTGTCAATCCAGCACATACGACCATAGGTCAGTGAGAACTGGGCATCCCGTCCGCTCTGCCATACATAAGCACTGAACCGGGCGACTAGTACTAGAGTGGGTGACCATCTGGGAATCCCGCCTGTTGTATGTTTTTGTCTTTTTGAACAATCTTGTATGCATACAGTTGTATTACAGTAAGTACAGCATTACTTCTGTCATCATTACAAGCTGTCTAGTCTTCCCACACAACTGGTACAAATTATTTTCACGAACGCGCATGTGCAGTGAGTGGATCTACCAGTCAGATCTGTCAAGAGGTCGAGCAGTAACCAGCAAAGTAAGTATTAACATTAGCTACGCAACAGTATTGCACCATCTAGCTTTCTCCAAATCGCGTCCAACACATTTCTCCCATCACTGGCTAAGCTGCTGCAAGATAACATCAGCCGCCTTCTCGGCGACCATGTACGTCGAGACGGCAGTGAAAGTACCCGGGATCTTGGGGAAGACCGAAGCATCAACGACACGCAGACCGGCAGTGCCGCGGACCCTGAAGCTCGAATCAAGGACAGCCATCTCGTCGTCGTCGGCACCAATGGGGCAGGTCGACGAGGCGTGGTGGCCCCAGGCGGTGTCCTTGGCGTACTGAGAGATGCCCTCCTTGGTGGTGACGTCCTTGCCCGGCAGGACCTCGTCGATCTTGACGAGCTGGTGCTTGAAGGAGTCACGGGCGAGGTTGACGGCCTCGTTGAGGGCGGTGAGGTCCTTCTCGTAGTCGCCGACACCGGTGTCAAAGTAGTTGTAGGTGATCTCGGGTGTGTCCAGCGGGTCAGCGGAACGGAGCTTGATGGTTCCTGCGTTGTTGCGCGGGTGGGCCTTGAGGATGGCCCAGGTAAAGACGTCGTGGTCGGCGGTGGCGTTGACGCTGTAGCCGGGGAAGTAGCCGCGGAAGTTGACGGGGCCGCCGAAGACGAAGACGTCGAACTCGTCGCGCTCGGCGACGCTGGACTTGTAGAACATGGCGGCGCCGACGCCGGGGGAGGCGTAGATGCCACGGTTGCCGAGGAGAGAGGTGTTCCAGCGCTTCAGGCACTTGTCCTGGGCGCTGCCGTCGAAAGTGCAGCCGTTGAGTGCGATGAAGTCAGAGGAAGTTTTGCCCTGGACATTGATCTCGTAGTGGTCTTGGAGGTTGGTGCCCACACCGGGAAGGTCGACGATGACCGGAATGTCGAATTGCTCAAGCTCGTCGGCGGGACCGACACCACTGAGCTTGAGGAGCTGAGGGGAGTTGTATGTTCCGCCGGAGATGATGACCTCGCGAGAAGCAGTTGCGGATCCAGCGACACCTGCATTGCCGCGGTTCTTGGGGCTGGCCTTGTAGAGATACTGGCCGTCAAGGAACTCGACACCAGTGGCGCGAGGAGGCGTAGACTGGTCGAAGGTGATCTTGGTCACGTGGCAGTTGGTCCTGACATCTGGTCCCCACGTTAGATTGAAAACACTTAAGAATATGATCAAGACGCGAACTCACCAAGAGGGAAAGCCTTTGCGCCGCTGGCAGTCTTGGCATCATGAACAGCAACAACGAACTCTCGGGAGCCACCGCGCTTGCCATCAGCAGTTGACAAGGGGATCTGGAAGATGGAGGGCTGGCTGTCACGTTTGGCGGAGGCCGAGTTGGCATCGCCAGCGACAAGGGAGGCGAGGTTGACGACAGCATTGGTCTGGTTACCGAGAGCAAATGTGGCACCAGTCACCAAGCTGAGAAGCTTAGGGTCGGTGAGAACAATGTCGATGGGGGCGTAGTCCGTTCTGAGCCAGCCATCGTAGCCGTGACCTTTCTGGCCAGGGAGCAAATAGTGGTTGTCCTCGAGCTTTGTGAAGTACTTGCGCATGTTGTCGGCCGACCATGATGCATCGCCGGTAAGGGCAGCAATGTTGTCAAAATCTAGAACGCGTCAGTGGAAATTCCTCACTTGACTGAACATGTTACGCACCCGAGCGATGGGGGTAGACCGCGATCAGAGCATTGTGGGCTGTGCAACCTCCCAGAGTACCGGTACGAGGATAGAGAGTGCCCTTCATCTCACTGCCGGCAGGAGGGTTGAGACCAGTGTACATTCCGCCATCGGGGGTCTGGTAAGAGGTCTTGAAGTCGCGAGCTTGACGCTCCTCGTCCGCGTAGTGCTTGACGTAGAAGTTCCATGCCAGGCTGGGATCCTCCGAGACCTTGGCATTGTAAGCAGGCACAGTGTAGTTGACATTGGCACCCTGGTCGTCTCCGGCTTCGATGAGCAAAGTCTTGTGGCCAGCGAGGGCAAGACGAGCGGCAAGGGGACTGTGAGATGGTTAGACGTGGCACGAGTACGGTAGATGCATGTGGTTGATGTACCCTCCGCCAGCACCAGATCCAACAACAACATATTCGTAGCCAGTGAGGTCAACAGCAGTAGCGACAGAGGCGAAGGCTGCAAGCGAGCCGATTACTCGCTGGAGACGCATTGTTGTAAGAGATCTTGAAAGCTGATTCGATCAATTAGCATTCAGGCGAAAGGATGGCGTTGAAGGATTGCTTACTGGGAGTTGTTTTAAACGAATGGACAGAGGCTAGTCGAACGCCTGCTTGGGGAAGTCATTCCAGACTTGCAGTTGCAGGACGACGATTTTATAGTTACTCAAACTCCCCTTTCAATGGCCCAGGCTTCGCATGAGCGTCTCTGGGATGCAGGACTGGTATTCGGGAGACGAATACTAGTTGCAGATCAAGTCGAATAATCAATTGCAGTAGTACGGCATGACTTCCCTTTTGGCCATGCAGAGCTTGTTCTACTATACTGTACCCATGCTCGCCTTTCGGACTGGCTCGATGTGGAAGACTGGCAAGGATATGCCTAAAAGTCTAATCTCCGAGGCTCTTGGCTTCGATGCTCATGTAGAGAGAACTCCGTCCGCTCTGCCATCTATCAACAAGTTAGCACTGAGCCGGACGACTAGTGCTGGAGCAATTATTGACCATTCCCGCGTGTTGTACTGTATGTTGTTAGCTGTTTTGCTTTTAGAGTTTTGACACCTTGGCCAGGGGATGTCTGCCGCCCCACTTTCCTCACCCGACCAATGACCAACAATGCCAAGCCAAGGGTGACTTGATGACTTACGGTAAGCGCCAGCTCAGCTCATGCGAGCACGACGACTGTTCCCAACATCATCCAGCCTATCAGCATATCGCGTATGAGCGGCCAACATGCGGCACAGCACAGCTCAAGGCTACATCTGTCGCCGTCGCAGCAGCCCCCCCAGAACCAGACACTGAACTCACAACACCAGCCACTTTGACTCGCCCTCCTTCTCCAGACACAGCCCGGGAGATGCCTGAACTCGTGCCAGATGTGCTCCAGCTTGTCTTCCGACAGCTGGCCGGTGACAACGCGTCTCTTTTGAACATCAGCCTCACCTGCCGTGCGTGGCGGTCACTCGCGTTGCCCGCCGTCTTCCAAGTCGTGGACATCAGCTCGCACAACAATGGCCGGCAACCTCAGCATGAGTCGAGCTTTCGACCGCTGGTGGACGCCGAATACGATAGCGAGTTTCGGCCTCAGAATCTGGTCTCTCGCCAGCGCGCCTTCCTGCGGCTTGTCACCGATAAGCCTGAGCTCGCGCGTTGCGTGAAGTCCTTCACGTGGACCCTTGTGTGGTTGGACAACTGGATGGATGTCCACAACGATGACAACCTGACGGAAATCGATCGTCAGACGTGGCCTGTGTTCGGCAGAATGATCAATGTCACTCACCTGGACCTAGCGTCGTTGCATTTCGTCTGTGAAGACGCATATGTCCGCCAAAATCCTGCGATGTTATTCCCCAAAGTCAGAGATCTGAGGCTTCTGGGTTGGATGCATCGCGGCTTGGTCCGGGCCATTATCACGTCGCTCGAGCCGTGCAAGCTTCGGAGTCTGAAATTGGACTCCCTGGAAGACGAAGGAGCCTTTCCAAACGGTGATCCTCTGGGTGAGGATTCCATCACTCGCCATTCCCACCACACGGAATCGGGCAAACCCTTTCGACGGTACGGGCCCCATGAGGCAACCGGTTCAGAAGTCTATCACGACGACTTGATCACACGCCAGGAGACAGGAAATGCATTTGTCTTCCCTGGCCCCATGTGGCTGCCTCTGTATTTGCTTTCAGCGCATGCGATGGTCTCACTCACACACTTGCAAGTCAAACTGGCACCGTTCGACCAGTGTTCCGCCGACGTGCGGAGCTACATCACTCTGTTCCATCAAACAGCCAGCTTCATAGCGAAAACCAAAGACACTCTGAAGTCTCTGATCATAGTGTTCGCCAATGCGAGGCACGCCTACCCAGATCCCACCAAACGTCGGGCCTGCGTTCCAGAAAGTCATCGCCCATGGGCTATGAAGATGGCGAAACTCTTCCTTGAACGACTGCTCGCTGCACTTCACGAAAACTCTTTCCCGCAACTGGAGGAGATACGCTTCGAAGGCTTCCAAATTCTTGAGGATGCACACCCTTACGAAGTCGCAAATGCGGAGCTCGCTGGCGTTCTACAGTTGGCACGAGAGTGCGAGAGCCGTTTTACCAATGCATCTTTCACGGATATCAAGAGCTTGTCAGGTCGGAAGAGCTTCGGCGGCCAAGATCTACAAACAGATAAGTATGGCAAGTTCGCAGACCTCTTGGCAAGTAGCTGAGGATACACGATCTATATACCATGCTTCCAGTCCGCGAACTCAGCCAAATTCCTCGCTCGGACGCCTCTCGAAGGTCTCCCAACAGGGCTGCGCCGCCGACAAGCCCTTATGTAATGACGACTGGCTTCTCTGGTCTTGGAGGCCACGCGTCTCCACATCCTCCGTCGACGTTGTTGAAGTATGAATAGAGAGCATACCACGCAAAGGCATCCGGGAGATTGGCAATTTCCTTCCACCTTCTTCCTTCCTGGGTGTGTTTGGCTACTTCCACATACCCGATGGTGTCGGGGACCCCCATCAGATTGTCGACCCAGGGGAGGTGCATATACTCGTGCAGCAGGATACGCTCCGCGCAGTTGACTTGGTCGAGTGTAAGAGCTTCTGTGCCATGATATCCGATGATATCCTCCAAGTTCGGGAACTCATTGTCGTCGAAAAATGCCGGGCAGAACGTTATACTCGCGGAATTCGTAAAGCTATACTTTTGCTCGATGTTGCGGCTGTCTGTATCCTGAGGGATGTGTGTGATCGCCTGTGCTCGTGTCGCCTTGTCCTGAGCATCGCTGCATACTCGTCAGATGGGCCAATCGCGTTTCGAGGGCCAGGTTCAACTTACCCGCAAAGGGGAGATCCAGACTCGGGGGAGTCGGTTCCCCACCTGACATGGTTGTCAGCGTTGCAGATGAAGCGCAAGGCACCTTCACCCGCAGCAGCACGGCCAGGGAAATTCTTCGCGTTCTCCCTGAGTCTGTCGAAAGAGTCTTTCGCCTTGCCGATGTCGTTATCCCGAGCTTTGAACATCTGAGTATAGGCGAAGTCCGTCCTGGCAATGAACAGCCGGTTCTCATTGTTTATCGTGTTGCTCGGCTGTTGTGGAAGATTTTCCTTCAGTTCTTGGAGTTTTCCAGAAGCACTCGTGGCTAATTCTTGCATGGTTCTGAAGGCGAGCGTGATCCTTGTGCGGTGATTTTCGTCGGTGCAAGACTCGTCCCAGTCGAAGAACCTATCATCGGCCTCGGGCGGGCCGACACCAGAGAGTATCATGGACTTCGCAATGCTTGCACCAGTGATCTCATCTGTATACGGAGCCTCTCCGTCCGGGTTCTTAAGTTGCTGTGCGTCGTCTCTGGCTGTGAGCAGGCTTCCTGGGTCGCCAGTGGATGGAGGAACGACCAGTGCAGCACTGGCAGTGACAAATGCAATCAAGAAAGTGATGGTCTTCATTTTGGCTTGGAAGTGGGGTTCAAGGATGCGATGAGTGTCTTGCTTTTGCTGGAAGGACAACCGATTCCATGGGCGACGACGGCTATGTATACAAAGGCTTTGAACGGGTTGAAGCTTACCTTACAGTGTATTCGTGACATTTTCTCGATTGCGCAGTCAGAATCCAACTACGAACTTCTCGATATGGCTCTGCAGACGCACGGCGTTCTTCTACAACAGCGGCATTGTGGTGTTGGAGTGCTCCGCCGCAAATGTCAACTTCGCAGGGCAGTGCGGCTCAAACTGAGACGCCGCAATACGTCGGACTTCTAAAATCGCACTCGTACCTCCCCAGCGAATGGAAATCTGGCAGGATTCTCGTCGAGACAGGCTAGTGCGGCGGTTGTACAAGAGGGCGCTTCGTCACTCGAACCACGCTTCGGGTTGGCACTCACGATGATTGGTCGACAAACTCGGGTATGCGATTCCTCTATTGTGAGTATTTTCGTCGGGCAACCGTCCTGCAGTTGCATCGCCTACGAGTGGTTTCCAGGATCATTCCGCTCCATGTTGATCGATGAGCTACAAATAACGGACTTGGTTGCCCGCACCAACACTTATGAGCTCATACAACACACACAGCCCCGAAGAGAGGACTAACATTGCTTTGCCGCAATTTGTGTACCTGTTGTGACTACGGAATCTCCAATCTGCTCGCCGAATCAGCAATACCATAATGGACGTCACCCTTGACTCTTGACCCATCACATGCGCCTACGCCTACACATGGCCATGTGTTGGCTCCGCCTCGATGTTACCGACATCCTAGAATACCACCAACAATAGGCGTAACCAACGGATCCTGAGCAATTAGCAACACGGGGAATGGACCACCTCGATGTCACTCGATCATGGATCCAGCTGTGGCCGAGCAACTCGCCCATGCAATATTATATATCTTCGGTGTACGCCGGATACTAAAGTTCGATCAAACGCATCCAAATCCGTAGCTCATATCGCCACCACAAACGATCAGATACCGACCATGCTCTCCAAGGCAACCTTCGCCGCAATTCTCCTGCTGTGGGATACGGCCGGAGCTCAATCGTTGACTTCAAGTCCGGGTCAAAACGCGACAGAGATAACTTCTGTCACAACATCTGGAGACAGCACAATTACAGGTACAATGTTGAACCGCAGGTGTAGACATACTTCCACGTACGCTCGCTGACAGACCATCAGCAATCTATACGCCGACCTCACTCAACATCGACGGTCTTGTGCCGCCAATCACAGCCGTAACAACAATCACAAGCGTAGACAGCGCTGGCGAAACAGTCGCTGTCGCAGTAGCGGCCGGCGCGGGTGTAGTAGCAGGCGGCGGTCTCGCAGCCTGGCTCTTCAAACCAGTGCCAGGCGCTCCTCCAGCACCGACCCAACCTCCTCCTTACAGCACAGAACCTCAAGGCAACGAGCCGACACCCACCTCGGCAGCATCGTCTACATTCACGACAATCACAATAAGCACGAGCTCGCAAGCTAGCCCTGCCTGTCCGTTTCCATCATCGGGGTTCAAGATAAGCTTCGTTCAGGTCGAAGATCAACCACAGTGGACTCTGGCGATTCCCTCGGCGTCGACTGTAAGCTCTTATGCACCCGAGTGCACCCAGCAAGGAGGCAATAATGAACTGCTGCGTGGAACTGATCCCGGGTATATCGGCGCGCTTGCGGCGTCGTTCTGCAAGGGTGATCTGAGCAGTGACCAGACTGCTGTCCTTGGACAAGCAGATCTCGACGACGACAATAGCTGGAAAAATGCCAAGCTCGACAGCATCCGGGTGAAGTTTGGCTTCTCGCACGCCATCACGAATGACGCCTGTGCAGAGAATTGCATCGATGCGTTTAAACAGATCGGAACCCGCTGTACGCTTCTCGATGCATCATTGACAACTTGTGCTTATCGCTGACATTTGACCCCAGGCCAACACAACTCGCACATCCTTTATGGCAGTGGCACCCTCAAACAAGGTTGCGGAGATTACAGCCTTGAGGTCGACGCAGACCCCATCACCAAGCTAACATGCAATCCTGTGCCCGACCCGATCTGGGGCAATTATCAACACCGAGCCTCTGCCATTTCTGCCGTAAAAGACTTTTGCAGGGCTCAAGGCGGTTCGGTGCTGAAACAAGGGGACGAGAGCACCGACATCAAAGAGACCCCGTTCTCGATAACGTATGCAAGCGACTGCAGAGGCAGCGGTTCATACACCATATCCGAAGACACCTGCGTCAAGTATCTGACCGAGACCGTCGACAGCTGCAACACAGACACGACCATGTACAAGCACGGCGGGACCGTAACCGATCAATACGGCTGCGCGGCTTTCGCTTTCCAGCCCACCGGCGTTGATTCTTTCGCTTGCTATCCCATGAACAAAGACGCCGACTACATCACCGAAGGCAGGCACGCCACGATCTCCCCTGAGATGGCACAAGATGCCATCGAGCAATTCTGCAACCGCAAAGGCGAGGGCCAGACCTACTCACTGGATCCCGACAACATTCCGAATCCGAGCGACTTCACGGGCGATACGTGCACGGAAATTGGCATGGCGGCGTGTGCTTACTACTACGAGGACAACGGCGATCAGGCTGCTGGTGACAGCATCGGCAGCGTGGTGGTTCGTATGAACGCACAGTACATGAACCCGGCAAATGCATTGACATGCGGCCCGAACGTCCAATACGATATCCAAGGAGACAGGTGAGTAGCGATTCAAGAATCAGAGCTATTAGCACAACAAGATGTAGTGATTTGGAACTGACCCCGAGCTACAGATGCCGACAGGAACTCGGCAAAGTCATCGGCCTGGAGCCGCAGGGTCAGTGTGTCGGTAGCGACCCGTCACAGTTGGACCTTGGGACCTTCATCGAGAACGGCGACAAGGGGTGTGTGCTGTGGAACATGTGGGCTGTTCAGACAACGGGTTGATGCGTCACCACTGTATCGATGAGGGGCTTCAAGGAGAGAGCGTTGTATGTCTTCCATAGTATTTGGAAATGATCAATCCGAATCACCTAACGGCAATTCATCATTGAGATACCGCTTCGCCGCACGTCGGATACTTCCATCACACAACGCATCGCCATCAGTGGCCATTACCCTCTCGGCCGATCCTCCGAGTTAGAGGCAGCCGAAGGAGCAAGCTCGATGTCGAACTTACTCACCGCCGCCTCCTTGGCCCTGCACGCTTCGAAGTTGGCCCTTCGGTACCTGATGAAGAGAACGACAGACGCAATGATGAGAGCTGCGGCGGCGACGCATCCTATCACGACTCCCGCAATACCACCCTTGGACAGTCCACCGTTCTTCTGATATTCAACGTCTGTGGCATCTGCGACATGGGACGCGACCTCCGAGGCTGACAAAGAGTCCGACGTCGAGCTCTCACTGCCAGAGCTAGTCAAGGTGACGTTGACGTCGGGATCTGTCGAGATCCTGGGCTCTTCCTCGGTCACGTTGAAGCAGGGGATGGATTCCGTGAAGTCTTCGGGTGCCACGAAGGTCACGTCGGTGCAGGCGTAGTAGTCTTCCGTGCGACCTCCCTCTTCTTCGGGAGAAGCCTCGTACCAGAGTCTGAAGGTTGCGTTATTGCCCTCGGTGATGTCTGATGGAGGATCTGGCACCACAAGACAGCTGTGGCCAGGATCAAAGTCACCGACAGGCCCCGGTCCGTCGATATCTGCAAAGTCCGACTCTACAGGATCTAACATTGCATTAGCCTCATTGCCATGACTGACGTGTTCTCCACCGAAGAGCGTTTCGTACCATTGTTGTATGCCACACTGATGTGAAGCTTCGAGATGTCGTTCCTCAGCACCAGTGCGAGCCTTCCGTCCGCTGGAGAGAGGATTTATCAGTACGTATGTAGCTACTCTTGCTGACAATAAGGGTTGGACGTAGGACGCACTCAACGGATAGTTTGTTCTGTTGCCTACACCAGCGCTCGATCCGCATGGTGCAACGTTGTCGACATCTGCCAACCACGGTCGATCGGAAGGCCACATGAAGGCCGCGGGCCCCATCGTGGGGTCATTGTCGTCGTCTTCACCGACAGCCTGTACAAGCGCGCTTGTGAAGACCACGCCAACAAGTGCGTGACGCCAGATGGAAAGCATGGTTGGACTGATGCCAAGGCTTCCAGATGATGAGGCGATAGGAGAAGTGTGATGAAAGAGGTCAAGTGTCGACAACCGGAGAGATGCTCAGCCAGAGTCCGTTCCGCCTACATATACATGCAAGGTCTCTTGTGTTAGCTCGAGCAGGTTAATGAGCTCTGCATCAATCTCTGCACAATCACATGTCCGCCGAGCAGCGATCGCTCGGCAATACTGGGTATGTTCTGAGCTTGCGAGGTCAGGTGTGGTACCTTCCGATACCGGTTGGGTTCTTACGATAATGGCCGAGAATGCTTTCGCGTGCGATGATTGGCATTTGACCGCTTGTTAACATCTTCAAGTCGCACGATCCCGAGTGGATAGAAGACCAGATCGTCGCGCCAGGCTCCGGAGTTGTGACCCGATTGTCTACCTCGACTAGCATCCCAGCTCTACCCTTTCACCCAGCTGCTCGTACATGATGGTTGCTAGATCCCAATGGAGAACACTCGTGATTCTTCGGAGAACCGAATCATGAACCAATACTGTAAGCGGACAGACTGTTTGTCTCGTCCCTCCGTTCACCTCGTGAAGAGTCAAGCGAGTCTCCGAGCAAGCTCGCTGCTCCTCGAGCGCAGGTGTGGTGCGAGAGTGTATAAGCGCACGTTGAACTAATCCGAATCGCGTTGAACTTCGCGTAAATCCTGCAAGCCAAGAGCACGGCTCTGGCCTGATCATCTTATCAGATGCAGCGAGCCAATCTAATCAGATTTTAGCCTCTCGATAGTCCGTCTCAACTGCTTTCTTCCTGCTTCCCTCCAAGACATTGGCAACTCTTTTTGCAGAGTATGAGGATACCGCGATCCGTATGCCCGAATGTAACCTCTCCGACTACGGCGCTCTGTGGGATTGAACGCCCAGCCCTCGCCTCAGATGGCACGGTTACTCGGCGGCAGGTATGTATCAGCGACTTGGAGCTCCGAACAGAGGCATTTGACATTCTACAAAGCTATCGCATCTTAGGCCAGTATACCATGGTCTCCGCACTGACTCTCCTCGCCCTTGCGGCATCTACACTAGCTGTAGCTGTCGAGAACTCCGACCTCACTCTCAACGTACTTCTCAAACGGCAGGAAAGCACTTCCGGAGCTCAGTACCAGTGTCATTCCGACTGCGGTAAGTCACACTCATACACTAATACGCACCGAACTTCTCTCTGATGGCGGGACTAGGCTACACCATCCTCGACGCCAGCTCCGAAAACTGCAACAACGCCACCTGGACCGACCTTCTCGCAAACTGCGAGGAATGTGCCAACACATACAACATCCTGCGCTACTACGGCGACCAAGTCGGAGCTGCCGCTGAGGACTGCGGACTTACTGCGACTTTCGGCCCCTCTGCTGGAGCCTCTTCGGAAGCAGAAGCATCTTCAACCATCTCACCGACGACATATTATTCAGATACCGTCATAGTCGCAACGGGGACTACAATTCAGGTTGAGTCCTCAACTCCTGTCGCTGCAGCCGCCACTTCTACAGGCCACACGGCGGTCGCTTCTGGCACAGGTCTGCCCTCCCCGTCGTTGAACGGTACTTCCAGTGCGATTCAGTCTGCTGCTCCCACTGGCCAGGAGGAGTTTACTGGTGCGGGTGCGAAGATCGGAAGTCAAGCCGGGGTTATCGTACTCGCAGGCCTCGTGATCTTGCTACAGTAGCATCCACGAGGATCAAAAGATAGGATCGCCATGGCCCAAAAAAGGTCAGCGACCAGCATAGCGGGTGGTCTTCATTCTGTACATTCCTCTGACGTCAAACTGCGACTTCAAACATCCTTCTCGTATTTGGAACTTTGGGCTACAGAGGAGCCAACGAGATGGCAGGTTTCGTCAATGATGCCACCACGAATTCCTGTCAAACGTCTCCAGCCAACGATTTTCTATAAAACGGCCAACATGCTTCGTCACATTCCAACAAACGCTCGTGTTACAACGGGGATCTCACACCAGAATAGAATACATACAAGGACCATTGGCCGCTAGCTCTCTCAGCTCAGATTTAGACTTCGATCCTCCAGCCCACCCCTGCATGCTGACCCTAACCCGAGTATGTCACTGAATGTACCTGCATGCGAATGTCAAGCCATTACATGGACGTGTAAGCAACAATTCCAGCTTCTATCTATTGGCCTACGAGCTAGCTTTATTCACATTCTCATTTACATGTTAGCAGTAATTGCAGCGATTTTCCAAACAAGTCCGGCATTTTCGAGGCTGAGTACAAAGATCGACAGTGTGGATTCGGGCTCAGCCAGGCCTTCGAACTCTATTCTATTCTGTGTCCATACCACCACTGACCACCAACACGTTGGTATCCTCTCATTGCATCCTACAGGATGCTACGCACAACCTCGAACGTTTCAAAGTACGAGAGCTGAACAATCCAGGCGGCTGCGGCTGATGGCGATCAACAACCATGATGGAGATGACTGAGAAGCGTCCATATGGGTGTATGTATATGTAGAGGGCAGAGGCCTCTCAGATATCTCGAACATCAGCAAACAACAGTCTTGCAATCCGAACAAACTCAACTCAACTCAAGTCATCAACATCAACCCTCTATCTTATTCCAAACTTGAACTCCAAAGAACACCCTTCTCAACACCCGCAACCATGCACGCCACCTCCCTCCTCGCAACCATCGTCGCCTTGAGCGCCGCAGTCGTAACCGCAAGCCCCCTCACCCCCCGCTCCGCCAACCGCAAAGCAAACGAGTTCTCCAGCGGTGACTGGTAAGCTGCATTTCCTCCCGTCACCTTCCAATCCCACCGACTAACACACCGCCCAGCGCCCAAGGCACCGCCTCCTACGAGCACGAAAGCAACTACAACGTCGACGTGACCATGGACGACACCTCCAACTCGGTCTACTTCGCCTCGGGCCCCTGGTACTTCTACAGCGGCAAGTCCGGCAACGGCGGCGTCTGCACTGGAGACTTGCTGGGCTCCTGGGCGAACGACAACGATCACCCGTGCGTGAACTTGAACTCCAGGCCGGGCGATTCGAGGCGGATCCAGTGCGTCAAGTGGAACAACGGGGTTACCAAGTGAGCGGAAGCGGAACGATGATCTGCTGCTGGTACGGTGGGCCGTGGTTGGGTGTGGGCATATTGGGTAGATGGGATGGATGGGCGTACCGTTCGTTTCGCTTTTTTTTTGGGCTAGTTGGAAATAAATACCTGTAACTTTTTTCAGGCCATGACATTTCCCGGGTTTGGAAGAAAAAAAAGGTGTTGTTTGCTGTGGTTTTCATGGATGGTGAGACGCCTACCTACTCCTCAACATCAGTCACGACAGTTCGTTCCAGCGTTGATATTTGGGTTCATTTGTTTGTTATGCTGCTGTTCAGGTCATCGATCACTCAACGCTCGTCTGCAGTGACTGTTCGCGGCTGCGAAACCTTTCCGGTCCACCATGCGAGACTACTCGCAGACATTTGGTTTGTGTGAAGTCAGCGAGGGATGCGAGCCGGTCGGTCCGATGATGTTGCTGTCTGGCTGCTCGAGAGGCGACAAGTGACGAGCCATGTAACTAACGCGAGCGCGGAGTTGCCACATGCATCCATCCACACGCTTCCGGTAGGTCTTCACTCCACGAGCTGATAAGATGATAAGGCGATGGTACAACTGTTGCGAAATCGTAGGTTGGAATACTGGCGACCTCCTGGCTCCTCCATCCCACTCCAACTCTTCAGCATAGGAATATAGGTACGATGTTGTTTCAATCCAATGGAGGGGTATATGGGAACTAGCTCACTTGCTGTTCCTCGCCCGCTCTTGCCTCCGATTCAGGCCTTTACCCATTCGCTCGATCCGAAGTAGCAAAAGATCAAACCCCTTTCCACGCTAGCAATGCATCGCTTCCGCCCAGTACTTCTGTTCAAGTCCATGCGAATTTTCAGACGGCTTCCAATCAATCAATACATCAGGCCCGGCGAGGCGCCAGTTTCCTTCCAATGTTGCCAAAGCACACGCAGCTAACAAACAGCACACTCGCAATCCATGTCGCCATTCCAATTGTTTCGTGACTGACAAGCCCGAGGACGAGCTCATCCTGCGGAGCGAGGAATCCGGCAGTGTGGTTGGAGAGTCCAAGACGGTCGGATGCAACCGGCCGAGGTGAAGGCGAAGGGAGCAGAGTCGGGTTGACGCCGAGGAGCATGCCCGTACCTCCGAGCGAGAACAGAGCAGAGAGGATGAAGCCCGGCGGCGAGCGGTCGATGAGGAACCAGATGGCGGGGTTGGCAAGGGCGAGGGTCAATGAGAGCTGTAGGGTGGACTGCCAGGGGAGTTTGCGGATGGCAAAGGCGATTCCCACGAAAGCTCCCACCGACCGCACCACATCGTTCCAAGCCACCATTCCCTGCTGCCGCGAAGGTCCGGTGCTGCGCGTGCTCCTTCTGGCATCTTCCTCGTGCTCCTCAATGTCTTCGTCCTCGTCTGCGTTCCACATGGCGTCCAGGTGCGGCAGGGCCTCGCCGAGCAACACTCCGGCCAATCCCCAGAAGACATAGTACGGCCGGGCGGTGCGGTCGATACCCTCAACATTGACCGGTGCGATCTCCTGCCTCTCGTGGAGTGTGCTGACCAGCATGCCGTACATCATTCCCACGGCGAACAAGGCGGTCACGCGACCCAGCAGCGGCAGCCAGTAGCCTTTCAGCCCTCTTTTCGCACGAAGAGGCACGTGTCTTTGTGCAATGGCGGTGCTCCTCCGTCTTCGCTTGAGGCCATTGGGGCCATTGGAGAGGACTGTGTCGGGGATGTCGAGGCTGACGTCTTTGGCTTCGATTGGGGTTTCGGCTCCGACTCCCCAGGGCGTGGAGGGTTCGTCGCCGTAGATTCCGAAGAGGGTGGAGGAGGTGAGGTTGAGGATGCTGCGGTTGCGGGTGGGCGTTTCGTTGTTCTTGGTGTCTTTGGAGGAGAGGGCGGCTGTCAGTTGGGAGGGGAAGGACTGTGGGTCTGTGGGAGTGTCGGGGGAGGATGGAGAGGGTGGGCCGCTGGCGGAGAGCTCGAAGGGACGGCGGGGACGAGGGCGGAGGGTGGGGAGGCTGTCGTCGTCGTCGTCGTCGTGGAGGGGGGCGTGAGACATTGCGGTGGTTGGTGCTGTGGTTGTTGGGAGGACGTCGGAGTGGCTGACGAGAACAATGGACTCGACGGTGGTGGTGGTGGTGGTGGTGGTGACGGTCAGGGTCCAAGCGTCTTGTTAGCTTCTTCAGTCGGTGGAGGGGTGGTCGGGGAAGAATGGTCTGCGAGAGGGGATCGGGATGACACTCGTTTCACTCGTCTGACATGTGATGCTGCATGCACGTGCGGGTGAGAGAGAGAGAGAGAGAGCGGAGAAGGAGCTTTTACTTTGGTACGCCATAACATGCAGCTGCTGACCACAAGCATCGCGATGATTGATCCTCTCCGATCGTGCGGGAGATTTTGCTGTTCTCTGTCAGCCGTATAACGATTGTTTCAGTTGTTTCAGTTGTTCCAGATCCGACCCTCAATTATCGCCCATTCTGACACAGACTCTCGGCTCTCCCCGAAACCTGAGGCTTCCGCTTGCGAGACTCCAAAAAAATCTCCGCCTAGCATCTCGTTAACAAGAGAGGCGTCGAGTTCTAGAACACCCAGATACAACAATCCACACGACTGTCAATCGCAACAATGGCCACACAGAACGACACAACCATGGCCAACGGCCGCACTTCACAGGTCAAGATCCACTTGACCTCAAGGAGCGAAGACATTCAGCTGCCTCAGGACACCGGCGCCATCCTCGTCTCGACTGGTATGTAACTTTTCTGGACAGATAAAACAAAAAAGACATGCGACAGACTCGACTCGTCTCGTTGTTTTGTCCATATCCTTCCAACCAAACAACACACTAATACTTCAATCCCAGACTTCAAACGCTACCAACTCTCCACACTGGTCAACCGCCTTCTGGACACCGACAAGCCAATCCCCTTGGAATTCCTCGTCAACGGCCAATTCCTCCGAACATCGCTAGACGACTTCCTCACACAGAACGGAATCAGTGCCGAAAGCACTCTCAACGTCGAATACGTCAAAGCCCTGGTCCCTCCCACTCACGTGGCAAGCTACGAGCACGACGACTGGGTCTCTTCCGTCGACGTTCTGTCCGCCTCTTCCAACGCCACAAAATGGGCCGGCAGCGCCTACGACGGCTCAAGACAGCCGCGTATCATCTCCGGATCCTTCGATAGCATCATCCGAGTCTGGGACTCGAGCGCCAACATCGTCGCCACCGGCGAGTCTCACACCGCGCCTGTCAAAGCCGTCAAGTTCCTCTCCCCTACTCAAGTCGTCTCGTCCAGCGCCGACCGCACACTCCGTCTCTGGAACTACGTCGATGCCGCACAACCCGGCCAGCAAGGCACCCTGACCCCGACCCTCGAACTCTACGGCCACAAAGCAACCGTCGACGCCCTTGACATCCACGCCCCCTCCTCGCGCATCCTCTCCGCCTCAGCCGACCACACCATCGGCCTGTGGTCCACCAAGAAATCCGAAAACCCCGCCGCGCCCGAAAACCTCCTCCCCTCCGCCTCGAACAAACGCCGCAAGCTGTCCGTCAACAGCAAACCCAGCTCCCAGCGCGGCCCCCTCAGCCTGCTCGCCAAGCACACCGCCCAAGTCTCAGACGTCACCTTCGACCTGAAAGACCACACAGTCGCCTACAGCACGTCCTGGGACCACTCGCTCAAAACCTGGGATCTGACGACTTCGACCTGCGTGGACTCGCGCACCACCCCGCAAGCCCTCTTCTCCGTCTGCCACCTGCCCGACTCCCACCTCATAGCCTGCGGCACCTCCGCCAAACACATCACGCTCATCGACCCGCGCCAATCGGCGCAGACGATCTCTGCTTTGACGCTGCGTGGCCACTCGAACGCCGTCGTCTCGCTGTCCAAAGACCCCGACTCGGGCTACCAGTTCGTCTCCGGCAGCCACGACGGCACGTGCCGGATCTGGGACTTGCGGAGCGCGCGCAACGACGGCAGCGAGCGCGTCGGCGACAGCGTGTTTGTCATGCCGCGCGAGAGCGGCAAAGGCGGTGTTGCGGGCGACGGCGTCAAAGTGTTTGGCGTGCAGTGGGATGGTGAGGTGGGCGTTGTCAGCGGTGGCGAGGACAAGCAGGTACAAATTAACAAGGGCCAGTAAAAATAATAAAAATAAAAAATGGGTGATAGATACATTTAGACTGCATGTATGTAGTCGATGGAAACAGTAATTACTACTTTTGTTTCGCTTCTGTCCATTTCAAATGGATACTCCATGGCTCAAACCGGTCTGCGACTCCACTACCTAACTTAATTCGACTCGGTGCTCGGGCGTAGAGAAGGCGCCTGTACAGTATGTCTATCGCTTCATTAACCGAGCCTCGTTTAAGGTGAAGTCGATCCAAGCTCAAGGTTCATAGGTACCATACCACGTCGAGTCAACCGAATACTATACACACCAACGCCAGGCATGCATCGTCGATCACTGTTGGATGGAAGGAGGGCCAAAAAAAAAAAAAAAAAAAAAAAAAAAAAAAAAAAAAAAAAAAAAAAAAAAAAAAAATAAAATAAATAAAAGAAAAACAACCACCAAAGC
>QZFA01000182.1:0-57047 GCA_003614995.1 Cladosporium phlei
GAGGTGAGATGAGGTGAGATGAGTTGAGCTGAGCTGAGAGATCAGCTGGATTCTAATCGAGCTAGGGCGTCTTGGGACAGCATGTAAGCGACCTTTGAGTCTGTAGGCTATTAGTAGTTTGCAAGCCAGGCTTCACCCCAGACGCCCTTCGAGCAATTTACAAAGCGGAGACTTTTGGTGCGGGGCGGGGCGGCCACCTGTCCCGCCCGAGTCAACCTCTGCAAGCGTGAAATACCACCAATAAAGAGTGTCATTTTAGAGGGGCTGGGCGAAGCCGTCGGCCGCCCCGTTTTCCGCCCTAAAAACCCCGCGTTAGGATCACGTTGAAGAGCGTCTGAGGGTGAAGCCTGTACTAAGATGTTGTAGTGCGCAAATTGGGTGGGGCAGCCCTCGGCGTTGGGCTTGGCCGTGACGGCTTTTTCTTGCCGCAGTCCGACTTGACGAACTGTAGGGTGGTGCTGCCGGGATATACCTGGGAACACGTCCTCCTACAGCAACACTACGTCGTGTCTCAAGGTCTCGGCCTGCGCCTCAGTAATGCCCAGCTGTAGCATTTCAGTTGCAACGGCACATATGATGGGATGCCTCGCGTGTGAAAAAGGCGACCAGCAAAGCTTTTGTAGTGGCCTCGAGGATAAAAGCCCAGAGCACTGCCGCCTTAAGCTACTTCTCCAAGGGGGGCTGTCTGCCTTCGTTGGATCCATCTCAGTGAAGCGCAAGGCGACTGTTCTACAGGCCACTCGGTACTGACTAAGCGTTAGCTGGGTTCCTTGAGTTCGACAAAGTCGTACAGCTTCATGGATGTGCTTTTCCATCGAGTACATTCATGCGCTCTTGAAGCCAATGCGGGTATGGATCGACCGATGTGAGTTTGCCATCGCCGCGCATTGTCACCAGCCCTTAGAGAAGCATGACTCCGCAGCATCATGGCGGCCAAGATATGCGAGATGCGTGGAAAACGCCCTGGTCGTTCGGTTTCTCTATAGTTATATAGAAGAATCCATGTCTGAGCTCTGCGGCCAGCTGAGCCGTGAGATCTTTGCAGCGCCTGATTCCGTCCTGAACAAGCTTACGGCCGGCCATCGAGTTGTTGACCGACTACCTGTCACTTTCTACTCGCTCTAATGCTACTGTATAGAAGGTCACGAGAATTCTTTGACTGTGGCTCATAGTGACTGCAATTTTTCAATAGTACCGGATTTTTGTCTCATTACTGCTTTACACGTTCTACCCCTTCCCAAGAGTATCAACCACCCAGTTTATTACTATCTGATTTCAAATGTAGTCACTTAGATCGAGGATTCAACCTTAGGGTGTATCGGTGAGCGAAAACACGAGTTGCGTGCCTATAAAGCATCTAGAAAAACTATCCATATTAGCGTAAAGTCCGATGCACTTTTGGACGTTGTAGCTAGAAACACCTGACTTACATGAGATTGAATGCTCTGGGCTTGCACAAGCAATAACTTGTCGCAGTATGGCATGTGGGTACTTCTGTTCCTCAAAATTTTCGCTAGATCTCGCATCATAGATTTCTTCGACTCCACACAGAAGTCGACCCAATACCAGAGAGAAGCTAGATCAAACTCGGCAGGATAGTAATTGGCGTGTTCCCAATCCAGAAAGGCGATGTCATTGTTGGGCATGAGTAAGATGTTGCGAGGTACGATATCCATGTGGCAGAAGCTAAGTTTTCGGTTGCATAGAAGGAGACCCTGGAAAGATGTGGACTTGTAGGTGGCAGCTTGTCGTAGACGTTTATCAACGCACTGCTGCAGGTCTTCGATACTGTCAAAAGTAGCTTCGCAGGGCCATTCGCCCCATGGGAAACCAAGTGCATGGCCTCCGTTCAGTGGTCCTGGCTTTTCTCGGTTCAAACGCGACGTAATCTCATGAATTTGCCATATCGCATTGGCGACATCCAAGACATTCTCCTGGCAAAGTCCGTCCTCCATCGTAATTCCGTCAAGATACTCCATGACGAGGTAGCCAAGATTTTGGTGTTGAAAATATCGCAAGGGACGAGGTATACGTAGTGTTCGTCCAGCACCTATAGGTGTGCCGTTTAACAGTTCCCATGCGTGACTCTGGTTTTGAAACTCTCTTTCATCCAGACACATCTTGACCAGCAAGTTTTGAGCAACTTTGCGCGCGACTGAATGCGACTCGCAAGCATTGTACATACGCACAATACTCTCCTCGCTAGCGTTCTGGACGTCATGTAGAGAATCCTGCCCGCCACGTTTCGTCGTGTCCATTGTTGAGTGTGTTGGTATTGGTTGTATGCAAGCACGTGGCGTGTCGTCGAGTAGCAGTTTCGTGCAGAAGTTTCGTGATGTTCAGGCCTCTTCCGCTCCCGGTCGTAGACTCCACCACCTGTGAACCAAAAGCTTGAAGTGCTCCCCAATTTGCGGGCCAATCAGGCAAGACAAAATGTTCCTCTTTTAGCGAATACTTTGCCGATGCGGTGTGGAGCTCCTGAGGAAGAACAGCGAAATGAGATAACTGCAGGTTAAGAGAGTGTGAAGGAAAGCTTTTATGACCACTTCACTAGACCCGACGCTGTGCGTCAGTGGATCTGTCAGATGAGAAATCCTCGGCAAAGTTTTAGCGCAGGTTGCCTAGCCTAGCCAGCTCAGCTCGGCTCAGCTCGGCTCAGCTCTATTCAGCTCAGCTCCACTCAGCTCAGCTCCACTCAGCTCAGCTTTACTCAACTCAACTCAACTCAGCTCAGCTCAGCTCAGGTCTGACGATTCCGCCATATAATAAGTCTCAATCAATAGCAGTAGCGAGTCTTAATCCATTCAACTCAGCACTCACTCTCATACACCTGGACTACTTTTACAACATGGCGACAAGAAACGAATCTTTCGTGAGGCTACCAAATGACTTCTCGTCTTTTGAGCACCTACCTGTCTTCATGGTGCGGGTCGCAGCTCACACCCTCGGTCGACAAGAGCTGGATGCAAAGAGTGAAAATCATCTGTCGATATACCTTCTTCTTGGGAAAAACATCAGTTTCCACATGGACATTCGGCCCATGGGAGGCCAAGGCGACAACATTGAGACGACTGGATGCTTATACATGCAAAGGCGAACTTATCATCTGTCAAATACAGTGATAAGGTACACTGACCTCAAAGCTCTCGGTTGTCCAGAAGCTTTCACACCAGGAGGGTCTTTTCAGCCTCTAGGATCTCATTATACTGTACGTCATTACGTGGACTTTGTGACCAGGGGGGGCTTTCAGCATTTTCGATACACGTTTACAGGCGGGCATAGCGTAGGATGCAGGCATTGGGCGTAAGTACTCTCACACATATGATCGACCGCTGAGTATTGACATGTTACAGGATCACACTGGCAAGAAGTCTAAAACAGGCCAGGTTCCTACCACCAACAACGGACTTGAACCAGCTACAAGGACGCAATCCGTCTCTTGAACTGCTCATCGGGTACCGCTGGGACAGAGAGCGGCAACCTAGTCGCCAGGTTCCAGTGCCGGGAGTGTTTTTGAACGGACCAGCTTCTCGAGTCGGTCGCTACACAGCTCTACAAATGCTCTCCCATGCCGACTTCGGGGGCATTCAGTTGATCTGCGAGGCTCTAAGTGCAGTCAGGGACACCGGAGACATGATTCCTGCAGCATTGCAAGCCGTCCAGCGAGTCCACTCTGATATCTCGAGAGAACAGAGGGAGTTGATTCAAGCAAAAACCCCTCAGACCAGAACCACTGCTGAACGCAATTTGTCGTCACACCGCACACAGTTGGCAAACTCGCCTGCGCTTAACATAATTACGACCATGGCCGACAACAAAGGGTTCGAGCTAAACCAAGCTCACAACATGCTATTGCCGAAAGAAAGCAACTACTTTGAGAGCATGTGTCATTCTTTGGCCGGCAGATACAGCTTAGCATCGCGAGCTTTGTCGGATGCAACTAGAGTGCAAGCTCAATATCGACAAGAGTTTCAAACTAGTGGGCGAAGGAATACCGGATTGGAGTCGTATGTGTTCGCGCGAACACTCGCTGCCGTCGTGGATATGGCTGGACCGGAAGATAGCGATGAAGATGAAGAGAAGGAGGAAGACTGAACCTAGTGTTCAATTGAAGCATGTCTCAGTAGTAACGTTATAGTTAGCAGAAAGATTCGAGGTTCCGTTCCATGAGCTCACACAACGTCTCATGGCTGCTCCAAAAAAGTTTTCACACGCCGAGGATCAAGATGTTGTAACTGACATGAGAAAGGATTGTTTCCTTCTGTGAGTAACGTGGTAAAGCTTGACATCAAGTCTGTGCTTCTGTATGAGAACGAAATATGAAGACCAGGTTTTATAACGGTTTCTCCAGCTTAGATTACAAACGATGTTGGACCCATATCGTTGGGATCAGTAGGAAGCAGTGCAGTGTCGATCCTGTGTATACTTTACTGAAATCATCGTCTTCTTTGTTGTTGAGCATACTCTCAAGGTTGATAGCCACAAGTTTTTGACAACCTTCACGTGCAAAAATTGCTGGGTAAGCGTGATCCCGGCAACAACGAGCGTTCTTGCGACCTCAGGTGGTTGCAGACTGTTGGCAATGGTCGGATTTGGAAGCGTTACATCCACTGAGTCGTACATCTCAGGGTACTACACGCAGAAGAGGATACGGCGATATCGCGTCAAGCGTGCCTGAGGTATGGCAATGCTCAATCTGGAGAAGTCTTACAGAGAAAGCGACCATCTCGCTCGGCAATGCACCAGCCATGGGAAATACTCTAGTAGCAAGCTATGTACATGTATTGCACGACGGGCAATGAAGAACGCCAACATGTTCGACCACCACACCGTGCGACATGGACTATCTCACCTGAAAACAACTTACTACGAGAGGCACGTTCGCCAGTCAAGACAATAGCACGTAATCACTGACGTATAAGACTGCAGATGGCTTTTGATAGTTATGTAAACTTATCAGTGTGGTTTATCAGGGATGTTTCCAAGAGTGTCTCTAAGAGTGTTTCCAAGAGTGTTTTCAAGAGTTTTTCCAAGAGTGTTTCCAAGAGTGTTTCAAAACTTCTCTGTCGAGTCTACCCCCCATCGTTTGTTTGTTTGTTTGTTTGTTTATTGGTTTGATTCAATTAGGCTATTTACGGTGACCGTATGAGCCGTTAATGTCGAATCGATCGCGTACGCATTCGATTCAGCCCGCATACAAATTCTGGATACTAATCCCACAAACGACCACAGTGTAGTCGTTTGAACGACCAATCACGTTATAACGTACTTGGCAAGCGAGCCGGTCAGGCAAGCGAGCCGGTCAAAACGCGCGTGTGACGCGTCTTATGCCTTCTTCTTCTTATTACACAACAAAGTCTGGTTATAATGCCCTCTAAAACAGAAGGACGCATTTATTTAGCTCTTCAAGCCTATATTAGCAAGCAAATTCCATCCCTTCGAGCTACGGCTAACGCATACGACATTCCCTTTGAAACCCTCCGTGAACGACACCTTAGAGTCCTCTCACGCAAAGAAACTACACCTAACTCACGAAAATCCACTAATAACGAAGAGGAAGTCCTTCTTCGAAAGGTCCTTCAGCTATCTGCCGACGGATTCCCTCCTCAGCACGCAATTGTTGAAGAGATGGCCAATACAATGCTTCAGACTAAGAATCCAGCCCGCCCTCAAACAGTCGGTACAAAATGGGTCGCCAACTTTGTAAAACGCTATCCAGAGCTCTTAAGTGTATACAATCGGAAGTTTGATATTCAAAGAGCAGAAGTTGAGGATCTAAAGCTGATTAGCTTGTGGTTCAAACTGGTGGGAGACACGATCGCAAAATACGACGTTACGGAAGAGGACATCTTCAACTTTGATGAGACTGGCTTCCAAATGGGTGTCATCTCAACTTCTAAAGTGATCACATCATCAGACAGGAAGGGCAGGCCAAGGACAAAACAGCCGGGGAACCGGAAGTGGGTTACTGCGATCGAGGCAGTTAATGCAAGAGGATGGGCAATCCCTCCATTTATTATCTTTGACGGCAAGCTTCACCTATCGACCTGGTATAACACTGGCATTCCAACAACCTAGAGAATCGCTGTTAGCGACAATGGATGGACGAACGACAAACTGGGCCTCGAATGGATCTAGCACTTCCACGAAAATACGAAGCATTGCAAGGGCAAGTGGAGGCTATTGATATTCGATGGTCATGGCAGCCATTCAACATCCGAATTCAGAGACTTCTGCCTTCAGAACTGCATTCTGACTTTATGTATGCCTGCTCATACATCTCACATTCTTCAGCCTTTGGATGTGAGCTGTTTTGGTCCTTTGAAGAAGGCATACGGCTCTCAGATTGAGAATAAGATGAGGCTTGGCATTAACCATATCACGAAGGAAGAATTCCTTCCTGCATTTTTTGCAGCCCATCAACAAACTATGACTGTTGAAACTATTTCATCTGGCTTTAGAGCAACTGGCCTAGTTCCATTCGACCCAGAGAGGGTTCTAGAAAACCTTGGTCCTATTACTGAAGCTACTCCTTCACCAAGAAGCAGTCAGACCTCTTGGAACCCTCAAACACCAAATACTCTACCTCGGATCAAGAGACAACGCCAGCTGGTATTGTCAGAGAATCGCAAAAGAAGGAGATCATCAGCTTCATCAGGTGATAAGCCCTTTCAACAACTTTTGAAAGGCTTTGAGAACGTGGTACATGAGAAGGCACTTTTGATGGTTGAGGTAGCTGCTCTTCGAGCTGAAAATCAGCACCAAAAGCAAAAGAGAACACAAAAAAAACAGCAATTTCGAACAACCACATCAATGACTGTTCAGGATGGCCAGGACAGTACTCAGAGACCTGTGGTTGAGGAGCAACCTGAGGATGATGATGAAAATATTGATCCAGTATTACTAAATGGGCAGCCAAGAAGTGTTCGTAAGAAAGCACCAAGCAAGTGTAGCAGGTGTGGTTCTTTTGAGCATAATGTTAGGACATGTAGTTTATAATGCGATTTGTTTCGTTTCTACATCTCCAATATTGCTTGTATAATTGATAGTTGAAGGTAGAATATGCAAAATCTTGACCGGCTCGCTTGCCTGACCGGCTCGCTTGCCAAGTACGTTAGAAGTCGGAACGGCTTACATACCCCGCTTGCTAAGGGTCCACCCCTAATCTCCACCAAAGCTATGAACTCACTATGTGTCGCAAGCCGAGGCCCTTTGGGAATACAAGTACGACTTTCTCAATGTCTCACGTTATAGGGGGATCGATAATTTAAAGTTTCACCGACTTCTTCCCTCGATTCTTATCACGTACTATATCCCGAGCGATAGCTAGCGACGCACTACCTATAGAAGACAAAGGAATTGACATGATTCCTTTGTATTCAGGTGAGGCAACCCTAGTACATCATTCTGCCTCGGGGCCCGCTGAAATCAACGGGCCCCGCTGCATCTTAAGAAAGTGTCCAGCATCTCAAGTATACTCTCCAGCGAAATTTTTGTATGTGTCGTTGCCTTCTATCTTTTCAGTCCACCTGCTATTCGCCTCTTCCTCCGTACTTGACGTATTACGTTGCTCGCTTGGTTGTGCCTGACAGGATTCTGCGCTTGGTACAGCATGGAAACCTAGAGCAGGATTTGGTGGCCATCATGCTCCGTTGAAGGAAGCATCACGTGAGCTGGTTAAAAGTGATGCCGCCCACACAGGTGTTGTCGCTCGGCCAACGTCTGAAGCTGTGAACCACGAACTTCCGGCTCGCATAGAAATGATGGGGTCTTCGCGCAGATCAGACGCGAACGAGGACCGTGAGCCACACGCGACCAAGCGCCTAGAGCGGCGAGTCATGATGTGAGTTCAAACCTATTGCAAACGATGGATCAATCAACCATTCAAGCAACGTCCGTCTCATGTCAACAATCTGGGCGGCGGCCTCGAATTTCGTAGAGTACGAATACCAGATGTTCAAAACTCCGATATTCCGTGCTCCCTCGAACACCGCACTTAGCGTTTCGCTTGATTTTTCATGAAATAGTTCTCATGTAGGCTTCCATCGAACCGTCTTATACAAGCGACCATACTGATACTCATGTAGGCTGTCGAGCAAGGTAATCAACCACGAGAAGCCGGATGTTGTGTTCTGGTCTCCACCAACTTTTCGCCAACATCTCTCATTACTTACCCCCAGCGCGAGTGATTTTCTGCGTGCTTGAGCCGTCCTCGCGTGCGTGATCGGACTCCAGACGAGTCCCTTTTTCGGTTTCCACCGAAACGGTGATTACTTCGAGTGTTTCGTCCGGGTCTTTATGAGACTTATGTAATTTTCCACCTCTATACTGCTGTTAGCTACAACTGCAAACTAGAATCGACTACGTAAGCAAAGAACTGAATTCGAAGGGTGTGTGCTTTCCCCCCATAATACTTAACATTAGCGACGCCATTTCATGAGATGGAACAACGACTAGCCTTTTGTTCTGCCGCCACCTCTATCTTCTCAAGTGCTTTCAAGGCTTGCTTTCCTCTTTCACCGGGGTTCTTGGTGAGTATGTCGGCTTTGGTTGCGCCTACCCACTTCAAGGCTGCTTTGGTGGAAGTCCCGAAGGCGCGTGACCCAGTAGAAGCCATGTGATCGAGTGCAAAATCAGGATCACACAAGTGAAGCTCTCGACACGAAAGGCACTGGATCTGCATCATGGGGACGATCTGAGCTGGTGGATGATTCTACTCTATGTTGAAAGGCGTTTACTGATCATCAGCCATACTTGCCAGGCAGTCAAATTACGAGGACGCGTGCGGACGCGTATCATGCAGGAGTGAGGCCGCCTCAGAGTGCTGCATGCTCGATAGCCGAGCCAATCGAAACAGGACGGACGGCTGACCTCGTGGTGGCTGTGTCGTAACGGTTCCGGAGCTGCAAAGACGTGAGCGTGGGAGAGTGGACAAATTTAGAATTCGCTTCCACTCGCAAGCACGTGGAACGCCAGTTGCAGCGCAATCCCACGCGCCTGAGTTGCGACGCGCTGGAGTGCGATGTATCTGATTGCGCTGCGTAACGAAGCCGGGAGCTAATCTCAGCCTCTCGAGGCACGAGTTCCTGAAGAATGGAGTGATTATTTGGTTTGTTCCTCTTGCGCAGATTCGAAATCTCTATGCGACGTTCCCTCTTTTAGATGAAACTGGCAATTTGTAGTCGAAAAGAGTGTCGGACCTACGCAAAGGTCCCCGGCACAAAGTAATGCGTTTATATGCGCAACGCCGATGTCGTCCTTTTACAATTTCGTAGGAGTAGTGCTGGTTGTGGAAAAGCATTGAGGGAAACCCGCGTTTCGCCCTAACGACATCCTCACGGGCCAGATTGCCGCGGTTGATTAGAATGGAGGCTAAGCGGGCTGCGTAAAACCAAGTCCGCTACAGCATATATGAGGTTTTGACGAGAGAAACCGTGTGTTCACAAAGGTGATAGCAAGGGTTGTCGTCGCACGGCATATGTGAAGCGAGTGCCAGAGAAAGAACACACGTTTCACGTGGTATCTGTTATGAGTGGCTGCATTTGCGGTGAAGTTAAGATGCTCTCCAAAGCAACCAGAAACGCGACCAGACACATGGTACTCTACCACAAAGCCATCACTGAAGGACTCTACCGACAACGCCCGAAATGACCGCCCAACTCGCTCTCAGCTACTGAAGAATATCAGACACGAGACGACCAAGCCTGCACTCACCTTGCGCCAGCAAGTAACGCTATACCATCGTCGCCGGTGAGGCCGCCGATTCGATACAACATTCAGGGAGAAAGAGAGTTGAGCGATTCGCGCAAGACGCGCAAGGTGTACGACAATGTTATGAGCTCATCATTCCTCGCAGAGGATCGATGCGTGGGTGCATGGCCGACATGAGTCGCAGCATGCGGGCCCAGCAGGCTGGGACGCCATGAGCTCTAGCTGCCTCGCTTCGGCAGATGACGAGCTCGCTTGCGGCGATGGCTGCCTACTTAGCTACTTGCAAGCACAACTTGCACTGTGCTTCTGGTCACATCCATTCGACTTCCTGTCTTATAGATCTCCCAACACGGCAGTACGATGAAGCAACCACAACGTTCGCAGCGTTCTCGCAGCGCTCGCCTGTCGGGCGCATTGCCTTCCATGACGCTGCCAGAAGTACTCGAGCACTCTACGCTTCGTCTTTCAGATGTCGAGCACTCTGAAGAGGGCACCGCAGGCGGAGGTATCCTTGTGAAGCTGTTGCGAGTTTTGCCTAAAGTTACGCGATCAGTTGGCGACTCGAAACGAACATTGTGGATTGTGAGCTCTCCAGACGCAAGCCGTCAGTTCCTAAGCAGGTGGAAAGATGCGCAAAAGTCCGGAGCCAAAACGTCTAAGGCGACCAAAGCTGGGTCGCTTGAGGAGCGAACGGCAAAAGTAAAGCTTACGAATGGGAAATTCAAGGCTTGGAGACCGCCAGTAAGAGGCAAGAGAAACCCTCTGATGTCCGGCGAACGAGGGAAAGGGGATAACGTTGAGCCAGACGACCCTAGTGACGAAGAAGAGGAGGGCGCAGAGAACGACAACGACGAAGAGGTGGAAGAAGGAGGGGATGGAGAGGAAGAGGAGGAGGAGGAGGAAGAAGCAGAGGAGAGTGAAGCGGAGGAGGGTGAAGCAGAGGAGGAGGGGGAAGAGGAAGAGCATGGAGAGGAGGAGGGAGTGCAGGAGAATGGCACGGAGAACCACAACGCCGTGAAGGACGTCACAACTGAGCGCAACGCGGTGGAGGATTTTGAAAACGAGGATGACGCAGAGGTGCAGGATGATGATCGGAACGACGGAGAACTCGATGAAGCTCAGGCGAAGGAGGCGGATAAGAGGAAAGAGAGGGACGACTCAGGTGAAGAAGACAAGGAGAAAGATGCGCGAGATGAGGAAGAAAGGGAGGAAGAGGCAGAAGGAGAACACGAAGCAGAAGAAGCAGGTGACATGGTAGAGAAGCCTGGCGAAACAAAAGAGAAAGACGGTGCAGACGAAGACGAGCAAGCGGAAGAGAATGAATATGAAGATGACGAGATGGCCGGCGAGGAAAGTGGAAATCATGACGAAGTGCGAGAGGACAGGGAGGCAATGAAACAACGAGTGACAGCAAACAACCGCAACGGAGTATGGAGCGACTGCGGGTTAGGGGATATGACCGATAAAGAAGGGAAACAAAGAGATACAGGTTCTGGCGGAGACGAAAGTATGGCAGGAGAAAATGATGGAGATTCTGAGGAAAGAAGAAAGCGACCTTTGGATACATGCGAAGCATTTGACTGCCCGACTCCGGGAGACCGCCCAAACAAGCGCAGCAAGGGCGACGACAGTGAGAGCGAAGATACCGCAGCCACGGACGACTTGCCCAAACGAACATTCAATCTTGAGACAACTCCACGACCAAGGATATCGTCGCCGACGTCTACTACCGCCTCTCCTGCATCAGTCATCGAGATTGTCCGCCAGACCAGTGTTATGCCCGGGCTAGAAAACACTGAAAAAGCCGTCTGGGATGCCGCGCAGAGGGACAGTACCATCAATACGCTCACGCTTGAACGACAGACAAAGATGATCAACTCAGCACTGTCTCTCGTCAGCGATGAGGGTATCAAAGCGCTCCAACACTTTGTGTACAACGCGCGTAGAGACGGCAGGCGAAGAGACAAACCTTTGGAATCCGATTTCGATCTCAGTGCTCCTTACTCTGGTGTGGATATCTGGCACACCACCAGCGCATTGGTCCCGCGCGACAGCGGCCTCGCTCACTTCTCCGCCCTCTACCAGCAAATAGACTTCATTGATAACAAGGCCAACCTTTTCTCTATCACCAAGCGCGTGAACCTGGCTGCAATGGCACAATATCGCAAAGGTCTCGTACAGGAGTGTGCAGGTAAGAATCAAGCTAGAGATACCAATCTGTACCTCTTCCGCGCTATATATCCCGACCACGCCACGATTGAGAGACCGGATGACAAGTCGACAGATTCAGCGGCACACAACGATTGGATCAGGCTGCGTGACCGGCTAAGAGAAGGAAGGCTGTGGCTTGAGATACGAGAACTCTTCGGTGGTGTTGGCGCTTTCCTGGCTCTGCCTCCGCAATGCGTTACCGATAGACACGTTATAAAAATGCCGGCCAAAACTTTCGAGTCGTGGCTCCGTCTCCTTGATGTAGTATGGCAGGCGCTGGATGTCCACGCGAGGCTGACCTTAAACGATCTGGTACGGATGTCACTCGCTGGGCAATCTCTTCCTGAAGGCAGTCTGATGCTCGAGATGTTGGAAGATAGTACTGGTATAGCCCCGACCAGCTTGTCCGGCATGCTCACCGGCTGGCCGGCATTTGATCGGAATTCCACAGAGGACGAAGGCGGACTGACTGCTATCCTATCGCAGCGTGAAGAAGATGGCGATGCAGCAATTTCCGGTACTCCTTTAATCACTGCTAGCACCACGAGCAGAGCAGAAGAGGCTGGAGATGGAGGGCTAATCTCGCATGAGGGAATGATGGGGAATTTGGAAGATGGGCTGTTCAATGGTCTTGACGATCGTGATTTTGATGAGTGTCTAAACTAGGAGATTCGAAAGCGTTCTGTCTAGTGCATTTGACTTTCTATTTTATCAATATTTACGCCTTCAGTCACGCTCATATCATCCGGGTGGTAGTGTTTACTGACGGCAAACGTGACATGGAAGTTTTGTCGCTCGTCACGCAATCTTCTCCAATCGAATGAGCGTGAGAAAGCAGAGAAGTACACGCTTTGCCTCTGAGCGCTGCTTGTCTCACGTGATGCCAAGGGATTCAGTTGGACAGTCCGACCGAATCCCTTGGCGCTACACCTCTGGACACGCAGCTCGTTACACGTGACGCCAAGATATCCAGCTGAGCAGTCCGACCGAATACCTTGGCACTTCGCTTCGTGTGGTCTACCTGATTGCGAAAGCATTGTACATCTCCGCACGCTAAAATACCGTACGGCTTCCAGTTTTGACACCACATGGAAGCTCCGTGCTTGGTGCTGGGTGGGGTAACCTTCTTTTCCTCCCTCCCCCACGCAAGCAGGTTCCCGCATCGCACCGGGACGCCCGTAGACATCTTTGGTAAGACGGCATGATGACCGGTGTATCATGCCTTCAAGCACGCTTCCATATGGACCCTCACGGCTTAGGTCATGCTCAGCTGCTCGGTATTGTTGTGAAACAGGAGCGCTTTGCTACTCTACGAAAGAGCGTATACACTGCGATTCCACTTGTCTACTCACGGATACTGCAGCATGTGATAGATGACCTTGGTATACTACCTCTATAATCTGGGCGCAGGCCTGAAATCCTTTGCACAGTGTGCAGCAAATCACCCGGTTTGGAAATTGTAGAAGAGACTATCACGGGTATCGAAAACTTGCATGGGAGTCCTCCCCTCGAAAAGTATCTCGCGCAGGGGCAGAAGGATGCCATTGACTGCCGATGACCCGATCACATTATTACTCCTAAGGCTAATGATCGCGTCGCTAACTTCAAAACACTTTCTGGTGAGGTATCGGACAAGCTGTCATATCAATGTACCTTCCCGGGATGACGCACAGTCACTTCCGATCGATTACAACCATCACCCAAGACTCACATGGAAGGATCAATTTAAACCTGGCCATTCCCTCTCACAGTCGCATCCGTAGCGTCTCCAATCATCTTTTACATCATCTGCACACCAAGTCCGCAATGGAGAGTGCAACACACACAAAGACACCCTTACAAGCAATACATCATCCTTCCGACGTCCAATTACTCGACGACATCGACAAACTCCGGTCTCATGGCATCAGTCACTTAGTCGCACTACCTCAGCTGGTTGTTTGTGGTGATCAGTCGTCTGGAAAGAGCTCTGTCTTGGAAGCCATTTCTGGGATACCATTCCCAACAAAAGATAACCTTTGTACTCGGTTTGCCACTGAGGTTGTCCTCAGAAGAACATCGGACGAGCAAGTGTCGGTCACCATCACGCCCGGTCCTGGAAGAGAACAAAGCGAAGCACAAAAGCTACAACAGTTCAACATGACTTTGACTGATCTAAAGATATTTGGGGAGGTTCTTGAAGAGGCGAAGACGGCTATGGGTGTGGTGGATGGCGGGAGTGCGTTCACAGACGACGTCTTACGCATCGACACCTCCGGACCCGATCGACCGCATTTGACGATCGTTGATTTGCCTGGGCTCATACATTCGCACAACAAGTTCCAGTCCACTGAGGACGTCGAGGTCGTACGATCACTAGTACAAAGATACATGACAAGTAGCAGGTCAATCATACTGGCTGTCGTCTCGGCGAAGAACGATTACGCCAATCAGATCGTCCTCAAGATGGCACGGGAGGCTGATCCGCATGGCCTCCGCACGCTTGGGATCATCACAAAGCCGGACACACTCTCTGCTGGTTCTGACAGCGAAGCGGACTTCGTTGGTCTTGCAAAGAACGAGGACGTCTCGTTCGATCTGGGATGGCATGTCTTGAAAAATCGCGATTACGATTCCCGACATTCTTCTTCAGAACATCGAGACCAGAGCGAGACCGCCTTCCTCAGCCAAGGTGTCTGGAGCCAGCTGTCAAGGACAGCCGTAGGCGTGGCGAATCTCCGGTCGCGTCTCAGCAAAGTCCTCTTGGGCCAGATAAAGCACGAACTACCAGATCTCATCGCCGACATTGAGCTCAGGTTGTCCACCTGCCGCACGGAACTTCGAAAGCTGGGCCAAAAGCGTCAAACTGCAAGCGAGCAACGAAGTTTCCTCTTGCACCTGGCTCAGGGTTACCAGCATCTTGCACGTGCAGCAATCGACGGTGTATATGGTGATCCATTCTTTGGCGATCCTTGTTCGGAAGATGGTTACCGCCGGAGGGTCCGAGCATCTGTTCAGAACTTGGGGCTAGAATTCGCCGAGACGATGCGCATTCGCGGCCACCGCTATCGAATTGTCCCGCAGCACGAGGTCAACGCTTCACCAGAAGCATCGGAGCCCATACATATGAGCCGTAAAGAATACCTCGAACACACCAAGTCTCTCTTGACAAGAAGCAGGGGGAGAGAACTACCAGGAACGTTCAATCCCATGCTCATCGCCGACTTGTTCCATGAGCAGTGTACACCATGGAGACCCATAGTCCTTCAATTTGTTGAGGCCATATGGAGTGCTGCGAGAGATTTCCTCGAATCAGCGTTCAACTATCTCACGCAAGAGCAGACTGCTGAACTGATCATGCGGGAAATCGTTGATCCCCAGTTGCAACACCGGCTTGTCAACATGTGCACCAAAGTTGACTCCATTCTTGGTCAGTACAGGTCAGGACATCCGATAACTTACAACCACTATTTCACAGAGACGATTCAAAACGTGAGAACCAAGAGAATGGAAGACGATCTGACACAGAAGCTCCGCAACTTTCTCCACCTACGTGATGGCGAAGTTCTAGAGGAACTGAACTTTACGAAGCTGAAGAAGTCGAGTTTGATCTCCGCGCTTTCAACAAAGAATGAGGTTGACATGGATCGATATGCTTGTGGGGAAGCGGTCGACTGTATGATTGCATTCTACAAGGTGAGCTCTTCTTTCCTCGTGAGGCCCGCTTCTAAACACTAATGCTATCACAGGTTGCAATGAAGAATGTTGTCGACAACGTCGCCACCCAGTGCTGGGAAGAACTTCTGATCAAACAACTTCCTGACATCTTGACTCCGACGACAATCATTGAGATGGAAACAGCGGAGATCGACAAGATCGCAAAAGAACCAACGATCAACACGGACCAGCGAGACTCCTTGACAAGGACAATACAGATACTCGAGTCAGGCCTAGAGACATGCAAGAAACATGTGAACTTTCGCTTTTCCAGTAAGTGACATATTGCCTACCATCATTTCACCGCATGCGTTATGTTGACAACAAAAGCAGGGAAAGCTCATGGATACACTGGAGAGCTCGAGCGAACCCAAGAAGAAGCGTCATTCGAGCCCAAGGACGTTGGAAATCCTATCTCAAACCATGGAACGAAGGACGTTTTCCAGAACCAGCCGCCGACTCTTGTGGAACCAATAGCGAAACACCTGCCACCACCACCAGCGATTGGAGAACCAGCAACGGATGAGACTCTGCCCCCTGCGGTCGATAAGGACCCTGTTATCGGCAATGGCAGTGAATTCCAGAACGTGCGGATGTTGGATGCACCGCAAGCTCTTCCGAAGAAGAAGAAGAAGAAAGCCAAAGGAGTAGAGTAGGATAGTTGCCAACGTATCAGAGATTTTTGTGCTTTCGTGCTTTCGTGCCTCGATCAACTATCCTCGAGCGTCGATAATTTCCTGAGTAAATCCATTGATAGCGTTTGTTGGAGCCAGGACTGTTTGCCCGGTCGTACCAGTCCTCCATCTGTACCCACTTCATAGTTGCATGGAAAACTCTCTTGATGAAGATACGGATCCTCCGTAGCCGATACGGCTAATTCGTGCCAAAGCCCGGCTCCACCATCGCTTCCAACTCATTTACAATATCGCTTGACCGACTTCCCCGTCCAAATGACCAGAACTTCCGATACCACACACTAAAACGTGCGCCTGCTTTACGCAGTTTAGCGGAGAGACCTGACTGCGAGTGATGCAGTCGTACACAATGCTTTGATATCACGGGCATTGATCGTTGGAGCCTGCGTACATGAGAGACACACCTAAGCGGCTCGCAACTACCAGCACTTGCAAGAAACCCACCTAACTTAACCGTTGAGATGAGCCCGATACAGAGGATGTACGGTGAGTACGATCTTCAAGGCCAGCGAAGAATAAATCGACAATCGAATCAGAAATCACGTGTCAGTGCATGTAGCCACGGGCTAACCCACCGATGCATACGTGGCAGAAATGGAAAGCAGGTTGAGTGCAGGTTGTAAATGCCGATCAGTGGAAGACGCAGCTTTGCCAAAGAAAAGTGGCTGGACACTTTGCAAGAAGACGGCTGACTGAGTCTGCAGGGGTCACACTCACGCAATCATAGTCATTCCAGCCGTATTCCAACCATGGAGCCCTACACATGAATTCATACCTACAACCAGATAACGCGCACTTTTGCAACATATTCGGTCGTTCGCCATATTGTAGAGATCTCAAGCATGCAATCATCGTAGCTTCAAGTCTGACTCTCGAGAGCTGGAATCGAGTCGAGCTTACCGTCACACCGCCTTTTTGGAAAGCCCAAAGGTCCTGAAGCTCTCAACTGGATGACAAGATACAAATGATATTGGATCTCCCACAAATTTTGTGAATTGCTCTTGTTCTTCAGTCTCACCTATGGACCTTGAAGAAGAAGAAGAGGGGACGCCCCCTGCGATCGATGATCTCTTTCACGGGAGCAGGGAACAGGTCCGTATCAATGTTTTCCAGCGTCGCTACGTTTGCTTATGTTTTGTAGGTCGTTGTTCGTCTCAACACGCTCATGAATCGAATCCTCGAATTCCAAGGTGCGCAGAGGGAGGCGTGCAAAAACCTTCGCTACAGGGTGGTCAAAAGAAACCAGAACGACATCTCGCGCTGCAAGCAGTTCGACAAATACATGGGGCCAGATGATGCGACAGTGCAGCTGCTCCAGCAGAATTTCGAGATCTGGAGTGCAGACCCCGCCAGATTTTGGAGTGGCCCATCATTCGAAATATCAACTTGCTTCTCTGACCCTCAGGCTGAACTTCTCAAGCGCTTTCAGTTGGCAGAACGTGACAGCGCTTAGTCACGAATTGCTCAACGGTGCTTTTGTGTGATGCTTGTAGAGTACAGAGATGCAGTGGGTGTTGAAGAGCTCGATAGAACAGCGGAGGCGCTGCATGTCAAGGATGGTGTATGCGAATCAGTGACGGAGACCAAGAAAATGCTGCGGAAGATGATGGATCGTGGGCGAATGTACAAGCTTTTGGAGGACAACCTTGGTGTGAAAGTATGTTTCGTGCTTGGCACTTCTCTGTCGGAGACATAGTGAGTTTGCATCCATTACAGCCGTGGTGGACCTTCTAACCAAGCTTCAGCTGGACTAAATTACTCACGAAGTCCACACCAAGATTGCCAGCTGTCGTAGCGCAAATCCGCACTACGACAGTGACTACGATTGGCCAACAGTTCAGCTCGGTGGAACGGGAGGTGATCCGCGCAGGTTTTAGCTACATGATAGAAGGAAGGACTGACTGGGTCCGAAAGTGATGGCATATGCCGTCAGTGCTGCGTTCTTTCTATGTTAGGGTATCGATTTTACGATCAACGTGTGCTCCTCTTCAACAGAGGCTCACGACTCGTTGGCATAGACGACGTGATGCGGTGGAAGGCTGTTGTCACTCATCTGTCTGTCATGCCAACACCGACTCTCTTTTGAAATACAAATCTCATGACATCTCAATTCATTGATTCAGCCGTCTGTAGTGATAGAAGCGCCGCCAATATCGGCACCTCTATTGCTTGCGTGTTGCTCCTTTGTCAACCTTTCCCCATCACCATCTAATGAATCACTCCGGACATATGTGGTACGGCGCAACTCGTGTGGCTTGCAGCAAATCAGTGCGATCGTGGCGTTAGTGAAGACAAGCCATTGATTTTCTGATTTTGTCTTGAATCATAATTGAAGGACGAGCTACTCGTAGCTATACTAACTTAGGTACAATAATCTCAAACATAGTCCCGGTTTATCGCTGGGTTGAAACAGCTGAAGATGAGTCCGGGACACTCTCCCACCTTGGGACTTTCATCTCAATCTCGCCCAAAACGTCACGTCGAAGGTGTGCGATGACTTTGTTCATTAAGTCCAAATTGTGTTTCGCACGTACACCAGGTGTTCCTTCAGTCATGAGTGGAGGACACCACGTGCGCCATACGTTTCCATGTGACGGTCGAACCACGAGATTGTCAGGGTGATAGCGTAGGTACAGGCTACAGCAATAGCAAGAAGCTTTGCTGCAACCAACATATCTGTCGCCCTCGAGGTATTCCATCTCGTTGGAACAAAAGTATTCGGCTAGGAACACTTCTGCATGAACTCTGAGGTTCGCTTTTCGCTCTTGGAAATTGTCGAGGAACGATCCTTCCATGTCAAAGCCTCTCAACTGTGTGAGAATGTTGTGAAGCTTAGTGGCTCTTTGCTGTTGGTCGGCAGGCAGCATACGCTTCAACGCACCAGTAAGGTGTGTCTTCGCATCGGCTTCGGGAAGTTGAGTTGCTTTGGGTAGTTTCAGATGTTGGCAAGTAGCTTCGTTGAGAATGTGCGGAAATGCGGACGAAAAGGTGGTCAAAATTGCCGCCTTGCGATGCCACATGCCGATTCGCCCGATACAATGTCGGACTTGCGCCCAGTTGGAGTAGTTCATGACAGAGCTTTCTGCTTGTGCTATACGATCCAGCTCTGGGTGACATTCGATGTTGAAGATTGCTTCGCAGAACTCACTCGGATCGTTCTGCAAGGCTAACACGGAGTGTATCGCCTGCGTGGTGGTCTGAATGTCTGATAATACGGTTACTTCTCTAGATCTCGGTATTGATTGGTAGGAGGTCGCGCTACATACCTTCTTGAACTTCAGGCAGTGACTGTGAACTAGCAGCAGCTAGCTTGAGATGCAGAAATCTGGTGTAGTTTCTGATCTTGTTCCTGCTTGATTGCACAGATTGTGCAACAATGATCCTTTCGATGGCGATTTTATCTTCGTTCGAAGCGGAAGAGAACGCCGACAAATGGTGTAAGATGCCCTGTATCAGCGTCGCAGATTTCTCATGAGTCGATGCTATCCAGAAACGAACACCAGCAGGTGACGAATTCGCCGCTATGGCAGTCACTGTTTGACCGCCGTGTTTGTAATCTCCGAACCAAGCAAGAGCATCGAGAAATCTTCGCCAATCAGAGATGAAGTTTCGGGTCCGAAATGCTATAGTTGGCTGTTCATGGCCCCCGTTCCTGCGTGGGTTGAGCATTCCAAGGAGCAGCAGCGGCTCATAGAAGCGGTGCCTGAGTCGTTCTGTGGGATCGAGACGCGGAGTGCCCACTTTCGTCCTTGTTCTTGTCGTCATTCCCGGAATGTGTGGATATCATTTGGAAAGACTATTGTACTGATCTGGGAACTTCATCGTAAGCCTGATGGGCTTCACCTTTGTCTGATAGATATAAGCACATCATATTCTGCGTACGTCGCGACGTAAGCCAAGTTCAAGATCGCATGCGTTGTGGTCGAAGCGGTCTGAGCTGCAAGGCGCTAAAATGCCGTACGGTAAAAGGCGGTAAACAGCTCAGAGCTGGGCGCGCTCGAAAACAGTCTGGCAGCATGAACGAGCAATAGATACTTACATTAGATTGTACGGTCACTCCCATGCCTTACTCGATGACTGTTGTGTATGATACGGTTCATTGACGGGATCTTGCATCATCACGGCGGTCTGGTTACAAAGCGAAGAACGGTAGTATACGATGATCCGACGCATGGCGTGGTTATTCGGTCTGAGCCAACCACACGTTGGATATGTACCGCTTTGCTTATCGCGGTGTGATGATCCACTCTGCCAGTGGAATGATCTCATGCCCTTTCGTCGGCATGTGAATATATCTCAATCACGCTTGCCTATCACCATCAAGGACAGGCTGCATGATGTTGATTGCTCCTGACTCATTTTGCATGGGAACATCGGAGTTCGGCCGAGATAGCATTGTGCAGACTCGTCACATTGTCATCAATACCAGCACATGAGTGCGCCCAACAGCCCAGCCCACTAATTATTCTTCGTGCGTGATATCGGGGCAGAAATCAACTTTGAACTAACAACATATCAGCTGTTGCTTGCTGTGAGTCTAGAATGTCGCAATTTACTAGTCTTTCGGCCATATATGTTTTTTGACTACGAACAAAGACCCTGTCATGTCCAGTGAGTTTATTCTCGTCAATTGTGATTACTGTAATAGTGATCGTCAATTGCTGTATTGACGTGTCATGTTCTTTGGACAGACGGGATGATATTTAGATGCTGGCAGGCTCCAAGACTGATGTCATACGGGCCGTGATGTATACGCAACCATCCACGATCTGATCTTCGTTGTACCTTAGCGATTTCGACGATGGACGTTGTCTCACTAACAACGACTGACGGAAACCTCAGGGGGCTTACTGGACCGTATTGCACTAGAGTTAGAGTTCTTTTCCTCTGTCGTACCTTGGAAAGCTATCGATGCCGAAAATAATGGTAACTAGTGAGTCCCTTAGAGACCGTCTGAAAAAAGTTCTGTCAAGTCTTGTGAAGAAAGAATTTTCAAAGTATGTGCCTGCTCCTAACAAGGTATAATTCTCTAACTCGATCGCAGACGGAGTATGAGATTGGGAAAAGGCTCACCGAGGCGAACAAATCATTTGAAGGGCTCGGCCCAGAGCGCAGTACTTCGGCAGCACAAGCATTGTACCTGACAAATCTGGCCACAAGATATTCGCAGCTGGCAGTGCTTTCAATGCAAGCAATACTTGTCCCATATAAACTGTTTGATGATATAACTTCGTTGCTCATAGCACCGAGCGTCACAGTAAGGGCGATAGTGTTCGAAACGGACATGGCTCGTTATGGCCATACGTATATCTTTTCCGAAGGTAGTGCGGGAAAACTTTCTGTGCATGGGAGTACCGGAGCGAGCAAGAAAAGGGTATTTGGAATTCCAGCTAACGATGAATTATCGCCTTCGTCGCAAGGAATTGGATTTGAGGTTCGCAGAGAGCATGATCATTCTGACGTTGCCCTAAGAAAGCTTGAAAAAACCAAACGACGACGATATTGAACCTTAGCCTCGCACGGTCTTTAAAACCAGCAGAGGTTTTGAGTTGGGAACATTCGACGCCTCGATACTGGCGACGGCTATGAAGAAGCAGTCCTCGAAATGGTCCAGCATCAGTTTGGGATATGTCAACGACGTTATTATGCTGGTTCATCGCTTTATAACAACAGCTATCAGGGCAATAGTGCCCGACAATACAATGGCGTACTCGCTTCTCAATATTGTACAGGAGAGCTTGAAACTTCAGTACAAGCGAGCAATTGAACCGGTCGATTACCTGCTCCAAATCGAACTTAGCGGGACACCATTGACCACGAATTATTACCTCAATGACAATTTGGAGAAAAGGATAGTTATCTTACGACTGTATGACTGTAGCCTCGCAGCTGCTAACTGGAAGATAGCCCTCAAGATAAGATATTTGCAGCCATGCAGGAATTTACGTTCTCAGATTGCAGAGATAACAAGTCTCGAAGCGGCCAAGACTATCCTGACACGCGGTCGATCGAGTACCTTGGCCCGAACGAACGAACCAGTCTCAAGATCCCAAAGGGATCGCCTATTTGTGTCCTACACCGCGTCTAGCTCTTGCTACTAACAGACCCTCGTCCATCGTAATCTAAGTTCCCTTTCCCACCCATGTTCGATCAGCCGTGCTACAGTGTTGTCCGCTGATCCTGGTTCTCGTTTAAATCCATCCGCTCTCGGCCTGGCCTGCCCTCTGTATATCCATACAAAGTATGTGTATTCTATGACCTGACGTAGGCTTGACCTTGAACTCTAACGTTCGTGTGCATGCTAAGTCAGATCATGGTTGATAAAACACAAGACATCATATCGAGATGATTTACATATCAGGTGATCAGTCATCGGAGTATCTACATTGACGAATAAATCGGAAGTCGATCGTTTGCACTAAACAGCAACATCATTTATTATGTTGGCGGTGCGCTAGACCACCAGCCGTTGGATGCCTGCTAGACTCTATGCGCTACACGTGTGAAAGTTCAATGAGTGAGCGCATAGTACCTAGAGCTCAGATCAAAGAAGCGCCTTACAATGACCATTGTTGCAACCCTCGCACAGATCCCTCTGATGTGGGCCATTACTTTGTCCGGAGTAATACGGGACCTCAACCTGTATTCCAAACCATCTTTTGAGACGATATGCGATTCGTTCCGCGTAAGTCCCATCCAGCATTGGTTGCCCAACACTTTTGCAATTTTGACATCGCTGATGCCAAACGACAGCATTGTATTGTTGATCACGGTATAGGCGTATAGTGACCGCTATCATCTTGCTTGACCACTTTTGCACAGGGCAAGCCGCGTAAGCACAATTGAATCGGCCCGTGATGTTTGTATCGTAGGACTCGATGCAGTCTTGAAACCCACCGGTTGCGTGGAACTTGACTCGGAGGCCGTCTGCTACCAGTAATTGCGACACATCATCATGCAAGGAGGGGTGCATAGACCATCTTTTTCCTGAAGCGTGTTTAGGTGAGTCACGCTTGTGCTGGTGCAGAGCTTCTTCGCTGGTGAATGTTTTATTGCATGCCTTGCAGTCGTGCGTGGCAGTGTGAGCGGGTGAGTCACGCTCGTGCTGTTGCAGAGCTTCTTCGCTGGTGAATGTTTTATTGCATGTCTCACAATCGTACATGATGCTATGATTCGATTAAGAGCGTGAGTAATGACAAGCCCTTGTTTTCGAAGAATGGTAACGTTTATGTTGTACTAGGACATGGTGAGTCCTTTATGAGGGCGACCAAGAGTTTCGTTGAATTTGAGCAAACACGGCCTACGTACCTTTGCTGGAACTTGTTCGGGGATACTAGATCTGCGATCGTACTTTTCGAAGATAGAACAGATTGTTTATCCTCGCTCTCGTAGTCTGTATGCTTCTAAACCAATCGTTGTTAGTCTTCGATACTGGTGAAGGAATCATCGAATTGACTTCGCAGCTTCGACAGTACAAAAGTCAGTGACCTGCTGCAGAGCGCTTGGCAGTCCGGGAAGTGGATCCATCCTCATATGATTGTGTACGTCAATGTGAGGAGAAAGAGTCATGACCACTGTCCTGCAGCGTCCTGCAGGTTTTACACGACGAGAAGCACGCTGTACGACAACGCAAGCAATCGCAGATGGATTGCGCAACCGTGGCCACTCGCAGACATGTGACCCGCGATCTGAAGTGCGGGTAATCTTGAACATCCTTGCCAGTGTAGTGATGGTCCCTTGCGCCAGTCCTGCTTGAGTACCATTGGATACACCAAGAGATGAACCACTTGCGTATACGCCCGGATCCTATCTACATGCCGCTTCGAGGGTAAGCCGAGCCGTATATGACTGAATTATTTTACTGAGTTGTATTCTGTGCTGCCTTGTTTGGGGAGCAGTAGGATTGATGGCCCACTGCAACTTCAGATTGCGCATCCCCGCACGCTAAATTGCCGTACGGTGTTGGGGATCCATGCGCTTATGCATGCAGGCTTCCGTACCCTTGTACTAGACTGCTTGTGAGCATCATGAGGAGAACATCACACGCGGTGCGGTTTCGAATAGGCAAGAGCCGACAACCCACGTCGGATTAAGGCATGGGTTGACTTCTGGGTAAGCTGTCTCGCATAAGTCAGTCATCTCGCTGCAACGTCCTAGGATCCGCTTCGAGCAAACCGTAAATAGTTGCAGATGTCGCCTTACCTCAAGCTGGAAAAACGCTCAGTCTGAGAAGTAATCTTTGGTTGCTGCCACCGTTGTTTCCGCAATCGTCGCACTGGGTCGGCCCAACACAACAACAATCATGTCGTCTACTGCTGATTAAGACCTTGCGTGCGGGATCATTCTGGCGTTCGGAGAGGACCGAGTGCGAGTTTTTGCATCGTCTCTACTTCTCTGCATGGCTTTCAAGCCATTTCCGAAGATTCTATGTTGTAAAAGGTATGACTACTTGTGCTATCTCCGAACATCAGTCGTGTTCACAACCAAAATCACAGGACTTTGTGTCGTCGCTTCTGCTCTCCGTATCAATCAAATTGAGATGCCAAACATTATCTGCATCTCGAATCTCATGTTGCGACGCAATTGACGGAGTAGTCCAATAGCGCTGCATCGACCAGACGACAACCCCTCATCGCAGCTGGGGCTCTCAATGTGCTGTAGGAACCCGCTGACCAGGTTGAAACTACGATCACAAGAGGGACAGAATACAAAGTATTCGGAGGCATGCTCTTCGTTCCGCCATGGGCCATCCAACTTTATTGCTTCCTCTTGTACAGTCTCTTTCGCCCACCCGGACGGACAGCTGCCGCTTTCTAAGTGAAGTAGGACATGGCTGATTGTTTTGAATTTCTTGTAGCACCCCCAGCATTCGAGGTTGCGCGACTTGTGGGTTATGAGATGCTATTACTGTCATTAAATATTCACTTGAGACACTCGCGAAAAGACTAACATACCATTTTCAGTGCATTGTTGTCTTTGAATACACCTCCACATTGCGGACACCGCGATCCTGAAATCTGACCCTGGTGATTCAGATCAGCTTTAACATCCGGTTATATGTGCATTCTAGGTCTCCCGTACAGTGTTCATCGTGTAGGAGCTTCGTGGCAATGCGTTACTCATTGAGTCCGCGCAGTAAAACTCGTGGGTTCCCAGTAACTAATTGTCGTTTCTTGCCCTTTGTGCGATTTTGAAGCTGGTTGTGTGGTACGGTCTGGAAGCGTTCACAGATCTGGTGATCAATGCGCTGGACAAGCGAACTCAACTTCCAAATCAGTAAGTTCGTGAGTCTAGCCTTGTTTGTTTGGGACAAAAACCTGGAGTCGCGATTGAAGTGTTGTAACGGAGATGCTGACGGAAGGGAAATTTGAAGAGCGGCGCGCGCGGAATGGGGGCCAACCTAGTCTCGAAGTTCATCTATTTAGGGTCACTCGTAGCGAATGCGTGACAAAATCAGGGATGACTGCATACGCTGTGCAGGCATATCTGCGCCTACCACTTCTCGGTCGAACCCTTCGAAGCGAGATGGCCGAACCGACAGTTTGCACCACCTCGCCACATGCGTTCTCTGGTTGGGCCGTTTTTTTAGGCGAAGAAGTACACATCTGAAAGTAACTCGGTCAAGGCGAACAGAGTCTATCCCCGAATACAGTACCTGGGGATCGATTACTGCTTGATTGCGAGAAGTGCGCCATTGCATTCGTTCCAGCCTCAGCAGTTGTTTTCGGATTTCTATCTGTCGTGCCGGTCTGAGCCTGGCGGCGTCCGCAAACCATCACTACATCACAACTACGTAGTCAATCAGCATCGCCATCGGGCCAACGTAACATGCGCAGTTGGCGTTTGTAGGGCCCCCAGAGCAGAGCTCTCAGCGAAAAGCATGCGGGGGAGTGCTGTTCGCGGCCGATACTTCTTCAACCACTCGTGCTTAGCCTGTGGCCGGTGAAAAAAACATCGATTATGCTTTGAATTTGCACCAGCTGGACGTACTGCAAGCTGCAGCAAAGTATTTGGTTAGGCTGGTCGCTTTCAGGCAGGAAGAGAATCCTAAATGGTATGGTCAAGGATACAAACTCCATTTCACCACTTGCGGGCCTGTCAGGAGAGAGCTTTAGCATGAGGTATGAGATCGGATGCTTTCGAATCGATATAGTTACCTAAGAAATGTTGAGGCTAAGAGGTCAACCTTGATGCATGATCGACTTCGTCTAATGTCGGTTCAAGCTACCATGTCGGGTTCCATCAAGAATGTACGTTGCTGGAGGCACTGCAGCTGAAGGAACAAGAACAAGCAAAATATGTTATTGCCGGAGGACGGAGAAATTGGCTCACTGAACGGGATGGAGTTATTTCGGCTCTGGAATTTTGTTCCTTACCATTTGACTATGTGCATATGCACTGGCAAAGCACTTCCAATCATGTAACCCAAGATGGGCTGCAGAAGCTGCTGCATGTGATGGTCTGCACTGGTGCGCGTCGCACGCTCTGCTAGACCTGCATATACAGCACATCTGACCACGCGCGTGTCGTAGAAGCAATACCGACACGTGGAGCACACATTGATTCAACGATAGGCGAGAATTCCATGAAATTATCAGCGCAGAAGCCTCAACTGAAGAAGGCGATGCATCTGTCGTCACATCACCCCATAGCTGGCATCGCTTACCTGATGAACTATTTCGTTCTAGCTCTTGCGCTAACAAGAGCTGCCTGCGGTACCCGAAAGCATGCAGACTCGCCAAAATTCTCACCGGTCCCACGCAACATTTTTTGGCGCGTATGTACGATGTAAATAATCCTTGCTCTGCATTTACGGAGCTTGGCATTCCTCAGCTCCTCTCGTGGCCCATCCAGTCTTCGAGGCCAAGAATGCGTTGGCGCTTTGACCACATGTTTCGCGCGAACCTGTGTGTCTGCTCCAATCTTTTCCTTTGGCTCTCAGTGAGCGTGAAAAACGTGGCTTCTATCATTCCTAGCTTGGCATCTGTCCCTCATTCTGGACGTGTTCCCCATGACTCTGAATTTTATACGACCACTCTAAAACTCCATCAGACCATCAAGCGCTTCATAACGTCAGTCCCGCAAGGAGCCACAAATACCAACTAACCCGTCTCAATGGAGTCTTTGTCAAGCGGTCTTGAGCGACTCGATCTTCAGGCGCCTGCAGTTGTCGCATTTGTTCCAAGCAGCTCGGATCATGGATGGAGTATCAAGCTCGAACCAATTCCCCGATACCTCTTCCGCGTATTCGACTCGACATCCCCGGGAGAGTCTAATGACGTCTGGACCAAATCCAAAGATGCTGTCCGGCATCAGCCAAATGCAGGAATTGACATTTTCAAGAGAAGAGATAGAACCCAGGCAGCCTTCAGCGTTCGGGGACATCTAGAGTGGAAAGGTCTCCAGGACGATAACCTCATGTCGTGGACAAGCTCTTTACTTTTCGCAATCCAGTACATCTTCTACAGGCACAACAACCCGTGGGGACGGCCCTCTTACACGGACATCAGGATCTGCGTCTTAGACACCCAAAAAATTGCTCAAGGGGCCTTCATCCGAGATATTGATCTCATTGAAGCTTTTTCTCCATTCGACGGAGGTCTGAGAAAATTCGCAAGAATGCGTGGCGGAAAGAACTATTTTGGAGAATATCTTTCTCAGGGTGCTTTGAACATCGCAGGACACAACACCATAGTATCTGCACAAGACATGATCAACAAGCGTCTCTTGCTACTACGACCTGAGTTCAAGGCCAGTGTCGAAGACAGTGGCTGCGGCTGGGCAAAGAACGTCGTTGCAATGTACGACACGCTAGAGCAGGATATGGCGAAGCCAGAGCCTTGTCAAACGCTCCAGTCAGTCCGCAAGGCCTTACATATCGCTCTGTTGTTTGGACGAAACCATCGATCACACGTTGCTATGAGTCTTGTTGCGGTTGTGCCTGGGCAGATCAATGCCGAAACTATCGCACAAGCATTTCGGGAAGCTGATTTTCCAAGTGAGTGAAACTGTCCAGTACTTGGCAATGCGGAGAGATAGCTAAGCATTCAGAAGGAACTGAGAGACTGCAGACTTATCAGACGTGCTTGTATCAAGGCATGAGCGACTTGGTAAGGTTTCGAGAGGTTCAAGGAATGGTACACACCGAATGCTATCAGCACGACTTGCAAGGTTGGTAATGCACCAGAATGATGCTAGTGGTACGGACTAACGAATCGCTAGAAACACTGTCGTCAGCCCAGAATCACATCGCACAAGCGGATGATCTTGCTTGGACCATCAAAGATGAATGTACGAGTGGTCATAGACAGCTAACACAACTTGCTGTTTGTGAGGAGAAAATCCAAATGATGGTTCACAGTCTCGGGAACTTGAGGGAGGTGTTAGCCGATATTCGTATCAGTCTCTAAGCAGTTGGCGTACACTGCTTATGCTGACCTACGGGAGACATAACGATTCAATCAAAGTGCTGTTCCATAACGTCTCCCTTCAACCTGTATCCGTCGAGGATCGAAGTTTTATTTGATCACGTAGTTGGTTGATGGATGACTAAGTAATCACTGAATCAGAACTATGCTTCGAATCAATCAATCTTCGAATGTGAACTGAGTAGATGTCTCATACTAAACCGGAGCAGCTTGCTACTTCGCTCTTAGGTAATTCTATCTCATTGGCTATACGAGCGGAAAGGTAGGCCTCAGAACAACGCTTCGGGCCAAGCTTCCACTAACGCCGACGACACTGCGAGAACCACGCCACTCCATGCAGAGCATAAAACTAGGTCGACTGTTCGTGCATGGCCCAGCATGGAGGGGTGCTGTACGGCTCCACGCTGACCGACGCAAGGCTACCGTCGGTAGTGTAGGTGTACAGAGGCCCTAGCTTCACCCACAGTAAGCAGCCACCGTCATGCAGCAAGAGGGCGGTAGCCAGCGATAGACATCATGGCATAGGACGCAACTGCAGTGTAAATCAAATGCTGCTGAATTGGCGCCTTCTAAACGTCAAGATTAGAGAGACCATAGCGATCTTCCAATTCGCCGAAAACTTCACCGGTGCGCTACACAAGTTCGGCCTTATGCGTTCCTTCCCAATCCAAGCTGCATAGCCAAGCACCGTCAAAAGCCCTACATGGTGCAGGTGTGCGTTGTTGCAAGAGTGCAATTCCTGCTTGTTAAGCAAATCGCTTCATGCACGGGAGACGGCTCAGCTCCTGCATGCAGGGTAGCTCGACCCATGCATAACCCGGACCTCGGGTTCACAAATCAGCAGCCATAACATCAGCCTTTCTGTTTTGCAGTCAAAAGTTCACTGAATGACCTGCTTCCATCCTTTTTCACTGATTCGAGCTTTGACTAGCAGCTGCAATCCATTTAACACAACTACACATATCTCTACTAGTTCATCAACGCAGCATGGCCACCAATGAACATCCTACTTGCTGATTGGAAGTTCTTGAACGCTCCCAACATGACGGCAGGAGCAGACATTTTCATTTCTGAGAGAAGTCTGGTATGGGATTATGCCTCGAGCAATACACATGACTTCATGGGTTGGATTTCTCAGCCTCGTATGTTGCTTTAAAATTCCCACTTTTGCTGCGGTTGCTACAGAAAGAGTCGGTTTGGTTAACGCGGTCGCAGATGTACTATTGCTCATCACTGTGTGGTGGATAACGTTCACTGTTGCGGTCACACTGGTGCTCTGTCTCGGCTTTGGCCCATCAGGCGTCGTTGCTGGTGAGTGGGTTGGCTTCCACGGTAGCTTTGACAATGGCTGATGATCCTCGAGGCTCCCTCGCTGCAGCGATCCAGGCCTGGGCTTACGGAGCCTTTACACCGGCAGGTGGGATATTTGCAACGCTTACCAGCTTGGGCATGGTGGGTATGCTTGCACCTGCTGCTGCCGCTGTAGGGGCAAGCGTGGCAACAGTCATAGTGTTTGTTGTGTGGTTGAGGCAATGAATAGATCCGATTGGGAGTGGTCGTATCGAGCACAAAACGTTTCACCTTGTCAACACGGATGTGATCTATTCGACATTTACAACGAGGGTGAAACAAAATGTGTTGGTTGGTGTCAGGTTGGGGCTAGTCGTGGGGTGGGATGTTGCAAAAGATCTCGAGCCTATGTTCTTCCCAAAACTTGTCGACCGTATGACAGGAAACGAGATCATTAGTGTTGCACCAGGGCTAGAAGGTCTCAACCGAGGGATATTGCTCTACCAAGATAACCCGACTCAATAAGAAGGCAGCCACAGATTGCTAAGGAGCGTAACTAGCGGTCATGACGAAACGAAAGAAACGGTGATGGCTACGAGTAAGGCTCTAATGAGTATTGACGGGGTAAACCCCTCTCTTCAGCCAGTTTTCCTAAGCTCCAGAGTCTATCGTCAAGTACTGCACCTTTGAGGATCGTGTGTAGCCTTACGCTTCATTCACCATAGGGTTGATACAATTTACTTATGTAGTTGATGAGAGGAAGGACACATCTGCACATTTTGCTTCTTCCTTTTTTCAATCAGCGTGGTCATGGTAATCTGAGATACTTGCTGTACAAAACAGCCATGTTCAACGCGAAAGACCCCCAATACGTGAGAAGCAGCTGGAACAAAATTCCTCCATCACTCAAAAAGCTCTCGTGCAGTGCCGTTCGTTTCTCCTACCATGACACTGACTCCTCCGTCCGTTCCGATACGACGTCGCGTCTTCATGCGGAGCACACCAGATCCAAGTCGTAATGGTTGGTTGCTGTCGCTCATATGGATGAACGCACCTGGAGCGAAGACCTTGCTTTCCCCGACCGTAAGTCTCATGATATCCTCGAACATGGAAGCCTGCTCCACGGCAGTGTTCAAAAAGCCCGAAGCGCCGCCAAGGTGGGCACGAATCGCCTGGAACCAAGCGGGAGATTTGAACTGATGGACAATACTGACCGAGCAGAGGTCAAGGAGTTTTTCCGATATGGTGGGTTCTTGTGTGGATATGACTACCCTCGTACCAATGTGCCGTTGCTCTCGTATAGTCGTGAGTAAGCGATCGGTGAAGTTTGCGGCCGCAGGTGACTGATTCATGTATTTGTGAGCCTCGTCAAGCGCAACCACCAAACCGCATTGTGGTCTTCTCTCTTTCGCAATACTCAGGCAAATTTCGAAAAGCATGCAGACGGTCGCATCGTCGAGGAATGGGTCCGATAGATCGACAATCGTCAGGTTGCCAGGCTGTAGACTCAAAAGCCTCTGGGGTGTCTTCTTTTTGAGGTCGCTTTTGGTGGGAGGCCAACGCATAAAGCTCTGAAGCAGATCCAATCGCAGCTTCATTGGCCTTTGTTGATCTGCAGTAAGGCTGGCAGCGTCCAGATGCTGGAGAAATTCGCCATAGTTGAAGCCCCGGCCTTGACCGGATATCGCCATGTGTCGCAGAATTCGCTGGATAACTTCCATGTAAAGCGGCACGGAGTCAGACTTTTCCGAAAATGCCATGAGACGGTGCATGCGCTCGACGCTTAGCTCACTCGGCGGCAGCAAGAATTTTTCGATAGTGACATTGGTAGCGCCCTGAGTCGCGGCGCGGTACCGATCTTGGGTGGCATCGAAATTGCTGCTAGATGCAAGAACATTCACTCTCACTCCACGCGAAGCAAGATGAACGATCTCTGCAATCGCTCCAGAAGAGTCGGAATCATAGTGAAACACCAAACCGGCGACTGGTTGCTGCAACCTCCCAAAGCGGGAATCGGAGAGCAAGAAGCTTTCCAAAAGGCAGGCCAGAGTATAGCTTTTGCCGCTGCCTTGCGAACCACAGATGAAAACGGAGTTCGGGGCATGAACGTTGATCATGATCGGTTCTGGCGGCTTCCGTTCTTCATTCTCGTCAATCTCGAATCCCAAAAGACCATATTGTGGTAGTAAGGGGATCTCGCGAGAAGCCGAATGCATCTGATCGGCGTCCAAAGCTGCAAGAGTGGTCCCGTACGCAATGCCGTCCTCGCTTCCTGCCCCTGCCCTTGAAGATGTTGCATCAGCCTTGTCGCTGGAGAGATCAATGTGTCGAGGTGGAACTCCGTCGACCGCGTATTTGACAGCAAGTGAGAATATAGGCGTCGTGCGAATAGGTTCATGCTCGCCGCTTTGCTGAGTTACATGATCCTCTAAGAAGCGCAAGTATCTCAGTTTTTCTGCTCGGTAGCTGTCTCTGTTTTGCGGAAGTGTTGTCATGTTGCTGAAAGTATGAGGGCGAATGGGGCCGTGGATTGTTGTACGAAGGTAAAGAACTTTTGATGAGTAAATCGAGACACTTGTGAACGTCTGAAGTGAATGAAAAGTATTAGGAATATCAGTTTGCAGTGACAATAAGGCGCGGCGCGTTTCTTAAGGCCCCAGCTTCAAGCCGGTTGCAGCCACTTCTATGTTTGCCTCACGGCAAATCCACATCTTGATAGTTACAGCTATACAACGAGAAAGTAAAATTATTGGGACAACGGGCTTCTGCATGAGCATACGACCTCGCAGCCAGCCACGTAAAGGAAGTGACAGTTCTAAGCTGCAGCTTGGTGTTCCATATCAAGTACCGGGTGATGCAGAGGTAACTTGCAAGGTGATCCCAGTGTCCCGATCGCGTGACCTCAAGAAGTGACACTGAATTCGCGGCATCCAACGTTTGTATGAGCAGGCAAAAATCTCACGCCATATAGTTACTGAGAAACTACAAGTGTATGACACTATATATCCTCACAGAGAGCAGCTCGTCGATGGTTGCATTGTCACATAAATCGAATGTATGAAAAATGTCAAACATGTGCAACAAGAAGAATTCCATAGTGTGTGTTACATAAAGTCGGTGAATCTCAAAAGAGATGATCATAAGTTCCGCTTGGTATGTTAGCGGATGTAGATATCTCTTTTTCTTCCATTTCTTCGAATCTCGAAGGATGAGAAGACCAAAATCCCCCATTGATCAAATTTTCCATGATAGGTCCAGCACCGGCGCTGAGATGAACGAGATGCATTGGTTGAAATTGCTGCAGTATTTTGATGCAGCGGGCAACATGGTCATCCGGGATTTCCATCAATCTGAGACTCTGTCAGTTCACCATGAGTTAAGGAGGATGTTAAAATTGAGCCCACTTGTTGAGATGGTAGCCGTCCCCAAAGGAATCGGCGTGTGGGAGAAAGGCGAGGATGCCGAAGCCGAAAGTGTTGCTGAACAATGCGAACTTTGCTGCTGATTGCCGCAGTTTCGTGATATATCGTCGCTCCACTCGGTATTCCTCCGACCCTGGAACGAGATCAGGGTAGAGAGATTCCATCTTCCTGTCGGTGATGGAGGCTTTGGTCAAACTCAACGGGTTCCCAATCGCCGTACCTCGCGATCTGCCAAAATTTGTTTGTGTTTGGATGACAAAACTGCCCGGGCAACGGATCAGATTGTCTGTGTCGTCGTGGAAGAGTCTTACTGTGTGGCATATCATTAGTAGAGAGTCAGCTGCAGTATTTTCACGCAGTCTCTTGACTATCCGCAGGTGGTCCACATCTGACCGTGCGCCCATTAGCACAAGGCTGTCTCCGCACTTCCGTCTTCTTAAATCACAGAGGGCTCTCTTGAAGGCAATTATGGATTGGGAACTTCCAAGATAGTTGAAGAGACACCGTAGCTGTGACTTATAAGACTCGTTGATGGTTCTACCGATTTCTTCGTCAAGACTCAAGATATGGCAGGTCGGTGGAATATCTGGCGTTGGAATACGCCGTGCTGTTTGTTGTTCTCCAGTGAAATTTATTGGAGGTGTTGCCAACTGCTGATCGCTCCGTGGTACCAGAGAGCGCAGGTTCGAATCCTGCGGCAATGCATGATGTTGAACAGAGTTGAGGAATTCACTTCGTGAAGAGGGTGTAGTTTCACTGAGAGCAGTATTGCCATCGAGTGGCTGATGTTGAGTGGTATCTTCTGCTTCATCGAGATCAATCCATTCGGAAAAGTCAAGAATAGGCGAATCTCGTTCGACACCTTGCACGGGTCGGGAGCCTGTATACGGTCAGCGGTGTCCTCCATGTTGTTTTTGTTAGTTGACCACTACCGATGCCCAGCGATCCCGCCTGCTCAAGACTGCAAGACTCAGCAGCTTGCCCATTATCGAAGATGTGGGGCATGGCTGCTTCCGCCATGCCTTGTGTGGAAGTGCTTTCTGTGTTGATCTGTGGCTGGGCGAGTTCGGAAGAACCATATGAAAGCACTTCGAGGGAATATTTACTTCTCCGAACTTAATTTGCAGCTCTGACATCCTTGTATCTTCGATGGTTAGACATACGCGAGTAAGCCGAGAAGATCTGTGATCTTGTCCAATGCAAAAGCCGCCTCCACCTTCTGGTCGCAGAGATCCTCAAACACGGCGGCCACGATCGCGGCCACAGTCGCAGCGCGAACGTTCTTTGATGGCATCTCGTTTCCTTGCCGTACACTCAAGGTGATAAAAGGGGTGAAGCCGAGATTGTCGCATGCGGTTGCGCGCCAATCTTTGCTGTTTGTCCAATTCGACCTCGTATGAGGGTTATCTTGCGAGTATTAGCTCGGTCGATCTCCTGGGCCCATCCTTCCATCTTACCGCGAAGTTGCGTTCCCAACACAGGAAAACAACGCTCCTCTACCAAACCCATGAGCCTAACTCCGGTTCTTGCAAGACTCCGATTCCCATCATCTGCAACATTATCAATTTCACTCCGATGTGCGGCTTTGAAACAAGGTACAAGGTGGCTGATGTTCCCAAAGTGATAGTTCAGCTGTCGTTGCACGAATTGTAGTTGCCCGGGCGCCAACGCCATGACGTTAAGCTAGTTATCGTGTTCGTCGTGGTTGAAAGGAAGTCTTAGGGTTTCAGAGACTAATGAGTGAGGACACTCGATGCTGTTTGATAGCAGCCTATGTCAATTCTACCAGTCGCTGCTGTATAGTCACGTGCTTTTATTCTAATACATGGTCACTATGCTTGTTGCATGCAGGTAAGACATGGCTCTCGAAGTGATTGGGTCTCATTGCCATTTCGTCGGTCTTTTTTCGATGTTTCTGAAGGACAAAGCCACTATATTTGGGATGGAGAGGTGCTACTGGTGAAGCTGATAAGTTCGGGATTGGGCGATAGCGTTTTCCGAACGACCAGGTATGCCGCGCTGCATCTTCGATTGTCCGCATGCCTTGGGCTAAACCGAGAAAGGAACTAACAGCTACTGAGGGACGCAATGCACGCTTTGGGGAAAGCTAGGCGTGTGCAACGCATACAGATGACCTTGACAAGTGGCTTCACAAAGCCAATGAGCTGAGGAGCTTCGCTGGAGCGTCCACGTCACCACCCCAGAAGGCTTTGCATGAAGCGCCAGCGCCTCTCGTCCTGATACGCGCATTGTTTGTTCCAGCGTTTGCGGATGAACCGACACACGTGTGCAGCTCTTCCCGTCGAGAATGTATTGTCGCAGCCATGACGATATCGATCCCTATTGAATGCGTATATTCTGGTATCCTTTGTGGTAGCTTCACAGCGGTCTTGATGAGCAAGCAGTCCGTACTGGAGAGTGCAAAGATGGAAAATGGTAAGGGGATCGCAAACCATGCGGTGTTCACATGAAGTTGATCAATGAGTGTGGATGTCCATGTGCAATTTCGGTGCTACAGAACTATGCATTAGGTTGGTGCGGGGTGCATCATTCTCGGAGATGTTCGTAGTCCTGCTTTCAACGCTAAAATGCCGTACGGTGCTGACAGCCCAGGTTAATGCTTACTGCGCTTCTTCGCACATTGCATTGTACATACACTACTTCCGCATATGCAGGTTTCGAGGCCCAGGAATCGCTTTTCATCGAATTCGCGTCTTGTTGACACCGAGAAGTTCCAGAAATTGTGCACGCAGCTCAGCCTCGGTTTCAAAACAGCCGATGGCACAACTTGTGATTGACGTCGCGCTCGTCTTTTGGACGCCGCGCATCACCATGCACAGATGGCTTGACTCAACAGTGACAATGACCCCCTGCGGCTTGATAGCTTTCGCGATGGCCTGGGCAACCTCCTTGGTGAGACGCTCCTGAATCTGCAGCCGCCGGGAGAACATCTCGGCGATGCGTGGGAGCTTGGATAACCCAATGACGACGTCGGAGGGCATGTAGCCGATTTGCATCTTCAAGTGGCAATTAGCTCTAAATATGGAACGAGGTTCGATTCCAGGAAGATATACCTTCCCAATGAAGGGCACGAGATGGTGCTCGCACAAGCTGTAGATGTCGATGTCTTTGACAATGACCATCTCATCATGTCTCTCGTGAAAGAGCGCATTGTTGACGATATCGTTGAGATTGAGATGGTACCCCTGGGTTAAGAACAACAACGCTTTCGCATACCGAGAAGGCGTAGCCAGTAGACCTTCGCGATCTGGGTCATCACTCACACACTCGATCAATGTCCTTACGGCGCCACGCATCTTCTCCAGTCGCTTCTCAGCCTGCTCAAGTCCTTCAGTGATACGGCTTTGGGCGCTAAGACTTCGCCGACCGAGCTCGTCGTAATCTTCGACGACAGATGGCGACTGCGAGCCTGAAAGTGATTCGAAGCTCTCGGCGACGGACTTTCCATGTGTGTTGCGAATAGGCTTGCCGATCTGCTGGTTCCGATGCTTACGCCTCCTGATTGGAGAAGTGTTTATCGCGGGAGACCTTGTAGAGCCAGTCACTTTTGATTTTCTCTCTTTGCGCTCAGGCGCGAAAATCGAATCCATAATGAGGGTGCAGGAAGCTGGCGGTTTGGCGTTTTTTCAAGCGAACAGATGAGGACGGATGCTGGAGAAGATATGAGTGATGATACTGTTGAAGACCCAAGCCGATAGTAACAAGTTGATGGCTTGATGCTCCGAACCTCGACTAGAGCCTCGAGAAACCATTGTGGAGTTTAGGGGACGGTGTCCCTTACTTTTATCTCAGACTAGGAGAATCTTGCTAGATTGCCAAGCGAATGGTTTTCATGCGAAGTGGGAAAGTAAGATACCGAGATCACACGTCAGTTATGGCAACGCATACATCGTACCCCGGCCATCTGGTACCAACCAGATGTTTCGCCAGAAAAGATTTCCAGTCCTGAATCTATTTTTTGAGGCACCGTTACTTTGCGCCCACAGTCACGATGCTGCCGGCAGCAGCACCTCTGCCACCGCAATAATGCAGCATCCCTGCCACAGCGATAATGCGGCGCATGGAGTAGCACCCAATCTTGTAGCTTGCATGCTCAGCTGAGGGCATACTCAGCAAACGAGTAGTGTGGATGGGGAGAACCATCAAAAAGCCTCAGTGGCTCCTGCGCCCAACACGGATTTTACTTGGACCTCTAGACACGAAATCCATACCTATCAGCATTTCGACACACAAAAACAAGATAACATGGTTACCCTCGACACGTTGAAGCGAACCCTCAGAAAGAAAGCTGCTGAGACAGCCCCGTCACCGCCATCATCCACACAGGGGTTGTCGGATTCACAGTACAAAGCTGGCTTTGATATTTTGATGCAGGACCATGGACGGACGACGTATCCAGACTTCATCGTTCCCCAGCTGTCCCTACTACTGGCTCCTCTTTTTCACTTGCGTCCCGGCATATCGATTCTAGAAGTAGGACCAGGTCCGAAGAGCGTCCTAGGATACCTGCCTTGGGATCTGAGGTGTAAGATCAGGAAATACGCCGCTTTTGAACCCAACAACTTGTTTGCTTCGGAATTGCAGGAGTGGCTATGCTCTTCGCCTGAGACAGAGTCACCGCTGCCAAGCTTGGAAGGGTTACCTGACATCAAGCAAGCTCCATTCGTTCCGAACAGCAACGCGAAGACCAGTGGCACTGTTGGTGCGAAAGGTGACGCGGAAGGATTCGACGTCGTTCTGTTCTGCCACAGCTTGTATGGCATGAAACCAAAACACGAATTCATTCAGTGTGCGCTCGATTTGCTCATTCAGTCTCCAGCAGATGGGCTGGTGGTGGCTTTCCATCGAGGCGAAACCTTGGACTGTAACGGTTTGGCATGTTATCGAATGGCCACGTTTCCTACCGGAGTCGTGCGCGTGGCGGATAACGATGAGGTCCTGGATTTTTTCAGTCATTTCATCGCCGGTCACGTCATGAAAGATCCGGAACTGGACAAGGCCGTTAGTCTCGAGTGGCGTAAGGCGTGCCGCTCTTTGGGTCGTCGTGAAGAAGCACACCCAGATCAACTTTTGTTCGACTCGCCTGACATGATGGTCGTTTTCAATCGACAGGCGACCAGTTTACCGGACTTGATGTCGAAAGTGCCTCTTATGCGCGGAGACAAGAACATCAAGAATTGGGAGGCTCGGAGCCGCCATCCTGCCTCGATAATGAGGCCGAAAGATACTCGACAGGTTCAGCAGTGCGTCCAATGGGCTTTAGACCACGGGCTGAATCTGACCGTTCTTGGCGGGGGTCACAGCGGCCATTGTCTGTGGTCGAATGTAATATCAGTCGACATGGGCGCTTTTGATCAAGTGCACGTTTTACCGGCCACAAGCAATGGAGAGAGATCCGCGTTAGATCCCGGTCCTATGGTTGTTGCCGGGGCTGGTTGCAAATCGGGCGACATCATCCGTAAAACCATGGAGGCCAGCTTGACAGTACCCCTTGGAGCACGCCCGAGCGTGGGCGCAGGACTGTGGCTACAAGGTGGTATCGGGCACTTGGCTCGACTACACGGGCTTACTTGCGATGCTATCGTCGGTGCTGTTGTGGTCAGCATTGCCTCCAGCCAAGTTCTCTGCATCGGCGTTGTACCAAGCCAGCATCAGCCTCCAGGTGCCGTGCACCCAGAAAACAAGAGCGATCTGATGTGGGCGATGAGAGGCGCCGGGACGAATTTTGGTATCGTGGTCATCATTACTTTCAAGGCCTACGCGGCTCCGACGTATTCGGTCCACAACTGGGTCGTTCCCCTGAATCACAAACTCGAGGCACGGCGCAAGCTAAGCGATTTCGATGCGCTGATCGCGAGGAAGCTGCCACGAAACTGGTCTGCAGATGCATACCTTTATTGGAACGAGAGTGAGCTGCATCTTGGGGTGACGATGTTCGAATCGCACGCGACGGGGCTCACCTCTGGAGAACCGAAACCCGGGCCCACACCAATACCCACCCCCGTGGGTGCGATCTTAGGGTCGGAGAGAAGTGTCAAGACCGTGGATGGCGTTGGTTTATTTGAGGCTGAGATGTACATGTCAGGGATGCATGGCGGGCATGGCGATGGTAAGACTTCTTCGTTCAAGCGATGCGTGTTCCTGAAGTGCATTGGAATCGATGTCGCCGACATGTTGGTGGCCGCCATTGAGAGTCGTCCCTCATCACTCTGCTATGTCCATCTGCTACAGTGCGGCGGGGCGGTTGGCGACGTGGCGTCCGGTGCTACTGCTTTCGGCTGTCGAGATTGGAACTTTGCTTGCGTAGTGACTGGTGTCTGGCCCCGCAAACATGATGAGACAGAGATCACCCAAGCTGCTGTGCAATGGGTTTATAATGTCGTCAGAGATTTGTTGCCGGCGAGCAGCGGCGTGTATGGCGCAGACCTTGGCCCGGACCCCCGAGATGCTATGCTGGCAGACAAGGCTTTCGGACCTAACCGTTCGCGCCTGGCCCGCCTCAAACGTACGTTGGATCCTGGGAGCGTGCTGGCTTACGCCTGCCCGCTCACGACAAATCCCATACTACCGAAGGTCATTATTCTTGTTACAGGAGAGAGCTGCGCCGGCAAAGATCATTGCGCCAATGTCTGGTGCTCCTTGTTCATTTCAGTCAGTCACAAAAGTCTCAGAGCACAAACACTCAGCATCAGCGATACGATCAAACGGGAGTACGCCGCGGCTACAGGTGCTGACCTGAAGCGCCTCCTTTGGGATCGCGCTTACAAGGAGCAACATCGGCCAACATTGACGAAATATTTCGAGAACATGGTGCGGCGAAGACCTCAATTGCTGGAAGAGCAATTTCTGCAGGTTGTGGAGAACGGTGCAGGTATGGACGTGTTGTTGATCACTGGCATGAGAGACGAGCCACCGATTGCATCTTATTCGCATTTGGTACCAGAAAGTCAACTACTCGAAATCCATATCGAAGCCAGCAAAGACACACGACATGTTCGCCGAGGACGTCAAGATGAAGGTGGCGAGGACGGCAAGGAGAGCAAGTGTAGCAAAGATTGCGATGAACGCCCGAGCTTTGTCTTTAACAACGACATGGCCGGATGCGAGGCGGCAGAAAGGGCTTTCGAACACCATCTACTTCCCTTCTTCCACGAGGACCTGCAGCGACTGGCCAATATGTTTCCTCTGGTACCCGACTTTCCACGTTCAGGCGTTCAATTCCGCCACGTGCTCGAGATCTCGCAGTAACCAGGTGGGCTGGCCTTGTGTACGTCTCTGCTCCAAAATCACCTCACAGGTGACTGGACTAAAGTGAACGCACTGGTCTGTTGCGAGACCGGCGGTTTTGTCTTTGCATCACCGTTGGCCGCACGTGTCGATATACCGTTGGTGCTCATTCGTGAGGCTGGTAAGCTTCCGCCACCTACTATATCCGTCATCAAGTCTCCGTCGCATGTCTCATCTTCGGCATCCCATAGGTCAAGAAAGCAAAAGATCGAGATGGGCCGAGACGTTATCCCTAGAAATTCGTCGGTAGTGGTGGTGGACGATGTGCTAGCCACCGGAAAGACGCTTTGTGCGGTGCTACAGCTCTTGGACGAAGCTGGAATTGGTACAAAAGATGTCGACGTGATGGTCGTGGCCGAGTTCCCATTTCACCGTGGCCGACAGCTGTTGCGCCAGCACGGCTTCGGCGGAGCTAGGATCCAGAGCCTTTTAGTCTTTGGAGGCGTTTAGGCGTAACCCAAGCCTATCACGAGTGATCAGACTTTGAGACTGAGCCGATCGCCTACTACATAACGTCTCTGGTTATAATACAACAAAGCAGATACAAGCCCGGCCACAACCACAGCCATAGCAGCTACTCAGGGATACGTTCCAAACGCTCGTATCGGTTCTCCTCGTCGACTTTTGTGTACACGATATGCCTACGTTCCCTAAAACGCAGCTGCCGTCTGCCTTAGCTTTGCTCTCATCGTATACGGTGTCTCTATGATTCGAAATCCCCGTCTCCCGCTCGCCGTGTGTCCACTTTTCAACCCTATTTAATCCACAGTGCTTCTCAAGAAGGCGGTAGCACAGCACTCATGGCATACTTGGTGTCTTGACCACTGAAGTTGTTTGTGATGTCCGAGATAGCAAAACGAATACAGATTCTCGTGAGGTGTAGCGGTAGGAAAAGTTAGCATTTGGAACGATAGCCATCTGAACGCTGCATATACACTGACCTCAATCAATGACCCCAGAAATAAGATCCAGTACCACTCTATAGACGTGCACGTCCACCTAACTCACGTCTCTCGATTCTGAGTCCTGCGTCCGTGCGGTACTACTTAGTGTCGTGTGCTAAAGCCCCAATCTAATGCACAGAGCACCGGCCGATTTCGGTGACAGAAAGTTTCGCAGTTAGAGACCCTCGAGATCAGCTCAGTCTACACTACGAAGACCGGGATCGAGGTCTACCGCTAGACGCAGTCGTCGTTCTTCACTTTAGCAATCATGGTGCCTTCCTACTCCGACAAGATGTATTGTAGTGCGACACGTTCTTATAGATCACTCAGCTACATCCTTGTTACGTTTAAAGAACGCGTCACTCAGATCAAACACGACCACCTGAGCTGAAGTGGAAAGTTTGGAACGCCGTGCTTACAAGCTTTCTAATCGTAGGGCACACCCCCGCTTCTATAAACAACACTACTTTCTTGAATCGAAAGCGCGTGAGTGTAAGAAAGCAGACTAGTATCACGTGATGCCAAGATATTCAGTTGGACAGTCCGACCGAATTCCTTGGCAACACGCCTCTGCACGCTACTCACTTCACGTGACGCTACGGCATTCAGTTGGACAGCCCATCTGAATTCCTTGGCGCTTTGTCTTTAGTTCCCCACCTGGGGTATGACTACTTGGAATTCTTCAAATTAGGGAAGCCGAAGAGTTCAAGGGAGATTCTGTGATCGGAACTCCTTACGTCAAGAAGAAAGATGTGGCGAAGCGCCCGGATTCTACCCCCGCCAGCTGATTGCTACAACGACTCCACGGCCGCAGCCGGCACATCTTGAAGCAACAGCGCGATTAGCTTGAAGTCCGAGGGACATGTCCAGTATGTACGTTATATTCTGACTACGTACAGCGGCAGCAACCTGCGCATCAACCCTGCAGTCTGAGCACATAAAAGAACCGACTCCGCTTCTTTGCTACCCTAGATTCAGCGGGAAGCCGCCGATGAATTTGGCTTCCTGTCCCGCCGTCAGCTTTGGAATATCGCCTAGTAGCGGTGGTCAAGGAGATCAACTGCCACGCGCGTGAACGTGCTATGCATCCTTCGGTAGCTAGACATACTCAGTTTACTTTAGTACGCTCCAGATTGTCCAACTTGATGCCACTCTCGCACCCGCAGAACGTTACTAACATGGACATGTTAGAGTATATACCTAAATATAGAATCGTTCTTTGCAACCCGCGCAAAATCGCCATTCACGCTCCAGCCTTGCCCAGACATAGTCGAAAAGCGCACGCCCGCCGTCACTCCACACTGCTCTGAAGCAGAAAGAACGAGACGTTTCTGAAAGAGACAGTCCCTGCCCTGCTGGAGCAGTACTTCCTGAATCTCCGAAAAGAGCCGTTGTCTTTGCTTTGGACAGAGTGTGAGCCATTGAGCACGAGGTCCCGTTGAAAGATGGAAACTAGCTATCCTATCTACTAAGGATACTCGTCAAACGATCACTTCGATCATTTGTATGTGCATGATACTCACCCTGCTCATCCGTGAACGTCGGGGGTGTCACTGGTCACGTGCGTGAGCCTCATGCGCCCTGTAGGCGCCTGTAGCCAATCCTGAAGTTGGCACTTCGCGGATCGTCACACGGACCATCAGTCCTGGACACATGATCCGTGCGCTCAACGTTGAGCTAGGGCCTTCCTTCAGGTAGAGGCGATCGCCGAACATTGCCCTATAAAGAAACGGACTTCGTCGCGACTCATGTTACTTTCACTAGACTCCCCAAACATGACTTCGGAGGGGTCGTTGTCGATCTCTCTCGCCTTGTCATCATTAAGCCAAAGAAGCATTACTGCATTCACCTTTGCTGAAGCTTTCCACGTTGACTTCCTGCGCTGCACTGACGAAGCGCAGAGGCGCAGAGTGTGTTGCGACTATCGTGATAAAATACTGGACATCTCTAAATTCACAGACATCCTTGCCGCCGCTTTCAATGACGCCTTTCCCCAATCCTTGCGGGACTCTACAACAGAGAGACACAAGAAGGCGTGGACTGAGTTTACCGGCCTCGTGCAACGGCAAAAGAAGTCGCAGAGCCGTGAAGCGCAACGACTCCAACACCAAACATGTGTTGTTTCAATCTGGGGCAAGGCCGTCTTCGAACACTATGGCTGGCACAGACTGCCGCTAGATTCCATCAGACAGCTCCATAGCGTGGCATGCTCACTACGGCAGTGGAGCTCTGCGGTTGAGTCGATGAATGAAGTCCTGCTGGAACGCCACGAACGTCGAGTGGCTCAGAACCAGAACAGATCAAATCTGATCGGCGAACACCCTCCTAACTCAAAGATCCAGGACTGTCGATCGCCCGTGGAACGGCGAGATATAGAGGCTGTCCTCACACGACTAAAAGGCGATAATCTCCCAGTACATTCTCGTACAGACCAAAGCGAGGATAGAGTGTATACCATCAGCGGAACACCGATCCGGAACTATGGCCTCGAGCGGGACGAGTTTGGCATGATCGTACCTCACGGCGCACCAGGCGTCGTCCCGGAGTCGTCAAGTCCCACCGTTCAAGCAAGCAAGCGCCGTAAGATAACGAAGAGACCCCGCGACAGCTCAGCCGAGTCAGAGGATCTACCAGTGACTCTTTCATCTCAGCAGTGCAGTTCTCCACCAGCATATACGACAGACTCAGAAATGACCGACTTCGAAGAAGGCAGCAATGATGATTTGACCAGTGTAGAGTCCGACCGTGATGTACCAAACTTCACGGGCAACGATTTTTCGCAGGACAGCAGGAACAACACCAAGATCCTCACCTCACACATGTCGGCCGATGCGAGTGTATCTGCTTTCCAGCGAACGAAAAGGCCGTATGCCAATCACAGTGCACGGGAGGACACCTCACAAGGCTCAGATGCGGGATCTCTCGAGCGGGATCACCAAATGTCTGAAGACCCGAGTGAAGACAGAGATCTCGGTTCCTCCTTGGAGATGGACACGTCAGCAGATATACAGGAAGGCAACTTTGAGAGAGCCGATGAGATCTCGACATTGGACTCTTCGCCGACGCACCATGAGGGGTCCCCTCGATCGTCCTGTCGAGAGAGCAGCCCCGGAGGTCCGGACCCAATGTTCGACTCTGGCCATCAAAGATCGTCTAGCGACATTCAAGGATCGCCAAAGCACTTCCCCTTCTCGCAAACCGTTGAAGATTCTTCTCGTTCAGCGTCTCCTGAGAGCTCACCAGTAGTGATCGCTGCAATCCAAGATTCTCGTCTCGGTCTCGTGGGCGAATCAGGCCCTCTGGTTCTCCAATCATCTGACTTGAATATCGACATTCAAACTCTGCGAGATGAGGTTGCAGAAGGAGAAACGCGGACAGAGGTCGAGACTGGAAATGAACTCCATCAACCCAGTAACATCACAGCATCGAGGCCGGTAACGCAAATCGACAACCAAGCAGAGTCCGACCACGCTCGAAATGTGCAGGCCACTGAACCTCAACACGCAATCGCTGGGGAAATGCTGCGAGATTCCGAGACGTATTCGCTGCCGACCCCGAGTGGTCGATTTGTTCCCGCCCCTGCGTATCACTCACTGAACCGACACTGTACAGACACGACCGCGGACAACGATGGCACGATCATAGGCCACATGGCCTCTCGCTACGCCGGTCAGCTTCGAAGCGAGCTTGATGCCGCACGAGAGCACTGCAAACAGCGCAGCATACGAACGCACAACGAACTCAAAGTGAAGTGGCTGGAAAATACGCGATGGGCGAACGTGTGCGATGTTCCTATCGACGCCAGTCCTGCGCTTTCACTTCCACTCAACGCTGATGTCTGGTACATGCAATGGGACACCTTCCGCAAACGTGCCAATGCTGGTGAGACCTTCTCCAGGCCAGTAGTCATCAAGCAAAGGTTCCAAGACAGCGGCATGTATGAGCTGCAAGACTATCTGGCGCTGCTGAAAGAGAGATATCCGGATCAGGGTCTCGATGTGCAAGACAGTGGCACCGGCAGATGTCTGAATATGAAGATTCAAGACTTTTGGGCGGCTGCATCTGGAAACGAAAGTAGCCCTGGAAAGCTAGCGGGAATGTCCAACGCCATCAATCTGCGAAAGATTGCGAACGCGGACGCGCCACTGCTGACTCGCTTGAAGCGGTTTCGTCTTTTAGAAACTCTCCTCGATCGAGCATCAAATCTCTCGCCCGGAAAACGCTCTTACCGTGACGCGGACGACATCTCCGATTGCCTTGGCTTCGATCTCCTTGGCTTCAGAGGAGCCTTCACTCGCCCTCACGTAGACGCACTCATGGGCACTTGGATACGATGTCTCTTTGGAACAAAGGCTTGGATATTTGCACCAAACATGAGTGAAGGAGACTGGCATGACTTTACTCAAGAGGGACCGAGCTGGTCACCCGCTGAGAAAGGACGAGTTGTTGTCTTGGAAAGAGACGATGTCTTGCTCATGCCGCCTGGCACGCGCATGCTCCACAGTGTTTTCACTCTCGAACCAAGCTTAATGGAAGGAGGTATGCTGTGGGATGAATGCAATATTCCGTCTCTGCTCGATGAGCTGCTGTGGGTAGCGCAGAACCAGATCTGCACAAACGAGGCGATCGCCTATCAGCTTCCGAGCATTGTGGATGCCTTGGAAGGATGGCTGCAAGAGAATCTATCCCAGTCATCTGCTGTTGTCAGCATGCCAGACTATATAGCTTGCGTGCAACGTGGGATTAAAAGCTTGCGGGACCTTGGCTGCAAGTGTGCAAATGGGTGCGTTAGCAGTCGTTGTCAGTGCATATTACAGAGTCGTCGGTGCACAGCTTGGTGTCTCAAACACCCTGCCTTGCCTAGAAGTGTTCACGGCCGAGATCATGACTGCATGACAGAGTGAAAGATGGGAGTAACGCAACTTATTGTCTTGTTGGACGAAGCGCGAGGTTCCTTTGCTTAAAATTTTGTTTTAGCATTTGTAACAATAGCCCTAGCCTTGATCATGTCAGGGTTTTGATGGCCTAGTAGCTTTTCCTTCGCTCCTAATAGATGTACCTCAACCTCAGCCCCTCTGCCTCACTCAACTTTCCTTCCGCCCACGGGATATATCCTACCCTCGTCCACAACAACCGCGAACTCTCAACCCCTAAGCCCACCTCTCTGTCAAGTAGTCACTAAATTGGTGAAAAAATGTGCGATACTATGTCGCCGGGGATGTACTACCTCCCTCCTTGGCCATCAGCACACACGCCAACCACATCAAGCCGCACTTTGTGAGGGTTACGGAGATGGGCAATGTAACAGCGGGACAACGAGGATATCATAGACCACTCTCATACCACAATTGTAGCTAGCTCACAAGTTTCTTGTCGAAGGCGCCATTCTTACTATTGCCCCTATTCTTTGCGGACAAGGTCAGATGGTTCAAGGACATTAACAAATATTATCGGAAGTGCCTTCGATGGCTGATCTCATCAACCAAGATATCTAACTTTGACCCGGTGGCACCATCAGAACTTCTCGAATGGCTTCCGCGACCGCTTTGCAGATATGTGTTCCGGGTTGAGCCAGCCACTTTGCGAAAAAGTCGGCTTCGTATATGCGCGTTATTTCGTTGACGAAGTAACGGCAGCAACCATTGGCGGGAGAGATGCCGATATCTAGTCGGACGCCAATCTCCAAGGATTCATAATTGCTTGACCAGCCAGGTCTGTTTCTCATAGCATCGAATATATACAAAGCAAAATCTTCGAGCTCCTTGAGGTCGGCGCTGTTGTGTCCTTGGAATTTCCCCCACCAGGCGACATCAGGGTGTAGTACGGTCACCACGAGTTCTTTGTCTGGGAGGTGTCCGAATGCATCGATGAGTGTTTCAAACCTGAGCCAGAAGCCGAGATCTCTCCAAGGTGTGGGCTTGCAGAAGACGAATGGGACACGGTCATGGGACGCGCAGATCTGGCAAATCGCAGCCTAATAAACGCCGCCCTAATCTTGCGCGACCGATACTTACGGAAGCCCTTGATTTGGCCAATCGTCTAGCGAATGACTTTGGGCTTCACGTGTTGTTGACTGGTCGTGGGGCTCGGAACTCTACATTGCAAAAAGCGTTCCAGAACCTCGTCAGTCAAGACTTTACGATGGCAAAGTTGCACGACGACAAGGAAAACCATATGTATGTGTCACCCAAAATGGGTGAGAAGCAATCACACATTTCAATCCGCTGACAAGTTTTACAGCACTGCTGTCCTCGCAGGCCTGATGCGCATCGCAGATGATCCCGGCATCCTCTCGGTTAACGTGGTGCCAGTGTCGCTCTGGCTGAGGAGCGATACAGATGAAACGACGGGTGAGGACGATGGCAACACCGTTGTCCGGATATGTATGCAAGGGCAAGATACGAACGACACAGTGAGTGTACGGGATAGGGTTTCAGCGTCACATCCAGTGCACTACGAGCTCTGTGCTGCCGACGATAAGCCTCCATCGCTTGATCTGTCGGTCTTTGGGACGCCGGCTGGGGTCTCTGACGAAAATACCATCGAAGGATGGAACGTCGAGAACTTTGCCTATACGGATGTTGGTAAAGTTACCGAATTCGGGAGGTTCGAACAAGAACTCCCGGATTCGACTGTCACACCCAGCAGAAGGGTATGTCACGTATATCTATACGTGAAGGTGTCCAGATTATCGGTTGAGCTCTATGCGATATTTGCTAACGATGGGCGCGCCGTCAAACCATTGGAAAAGACGCCCTTCGACAAAAACTTCCAAAACGGGGAAATTACCACAAAGTGGAAGAAGTTCCAAGGCGTCCGCTTGCGTATCGTGCGGCTGAAACAAGTTGCGAGACCGGAAACACTGTCAACGAATCCACGACAGCCTTCAACATCGAGAAGCGAGCAACTTGAAGCTACCACGGACGACGACACTGACGACGACTCTCCCTGAGACGGTAGTGCAGTACAGCTTGACGTTATTCAAGTCAGTCAAAGGAGCAGGAAGAGGACATCGTCGCTGTCGAAAAGCGGTCAAGCGCAACAACGAAAACTGTCGAGATTGCCAGTTACAGGAAGAAGATCGCATTCAAACGAGGATGACCTAGACCCACATAGTACGGATGATGACAAGACTGGATCGGAGATGGTGTTGTAGGCATTGAGACTATTCACCACTGCAGCGTTTCTCATAGAAAGCAGAATTCATTACATCATGGTGTTTTCAAATCCATCTTAAGTAGCATCTAACCATTCTCCATATAAAAATACAGTCACTGTGGTGAGTTTATGACCATGAAAGATGTCGTTCGTCTAATTGCTCCACGACATCCATCAGTGCTCGCTGAGAAGGATGCATTTTCTTTTCCAAAAGTCCAAAATAAGTGACAACCCACCAAACCTTAGCTTTGATGCTGCCACATGATGCTTTCGAACGTCCATTTTGCGTCTAAGTTTGAAAGACATTTTCCTCGTACCCAGAAAATGCTATCTCCATAAAGTCCAAACTTTGGCTCGGCCTCGGATTGTAAGAAACGTCAGATCTTTATAATGATGCATTCAGCTTTCTTCTCACCGGTCGCGATGAATCGATGCCGAGACAAGATTAAATGTGTCAAAATGCGGCATGCAGCATTCTAGAATTTTACATAGGTTCACCAGCTTCAGTTACCTGAGGGTTGCAGCACTGACCATCAGTCCTGGACACATGGTCCGTGCGGTCGATCTCAACCTAGGACCTCTCTACAGGTGCAGGTAGCCGCCAGGCTGTGACTTATCTGTAACGTATTATAACTTCGCCACAAATATTCATCTTTGCTGTGAATTTTACAAACACGGCCTTGGAAGCGAATCCATTGATCTCGCTCATTGTATTATATTTCAACAACTGTATTCACTCAGAAGGTAAGATCAAATCACGACTCCGTAAGAGACCAGAAAGGAACACGCGATAGCTGGGTTGAACGCAAGCTGTGTTCGGCTTGCTTTAGTGGGCCTCAATAATTGCACCAATTAGAATTCTTCACTGGGATGTGCGACCTGCAAAGCCAAAAGTCATATCCAGCGTTTCGGGGACTCCGAGTAAGTTGTGAGTATGGGCTGTGCAAACTAAAGTATGATGCGCTCTCGCGAGACCAGACGCTATGTCTCCTGACTGGGGCTGCTATGTTGCCTGTCAAGTTGTAAACTACAGGAGGCCCAGCTGTTGCCTGATAGCTGTGCTAGCATACGTTGCGTCCCAAGGCCGCCGCAAGGCCTTCTAGATAGCTCTGCTGCACATTTCAAGGTTACGACTCTACAAGACTCAGGGACACGGACCTCTCCGTCGAGAGGTCCAAGACGCGGGTAGTGGAATAGTCTGGATGTGAAGGTTGGCATCCGGGCTCCCGCAGGCATGCAAACAGGAAGAGCTGAAGGGATATAATGTAGATAAGCCAACCTATCTGAGGCACATACTGATTCTGATGCCATAAAAATACCTCTGACGGTAGCAATGTGAGATCTCAGTAGCCTGATGAATGAGGCGCAGTGTTTGAATCACGCACAGAAGGCTTAGCAGGCTCCGTACGGTAGACGACATCTCTCTTACTTCCTCGTGTCTTTGCATACACAAATATAGTCTGGGCTCTTACGCATTCCGCACTATTTGAAACCTCTTGAAGAGCGATCAGAAGAAATCCCGGAAACCCAGGTCAACACCCCGGCAGTCTCTCAGCCCTGAATTCGTTCATCCATCCAGCTAACAAGATCATGCACTTAACGAGTAGGATAGTCATGTGGCTGCTGTTCTGCATCGCTGTCCACTCGGCTAATAGCTCCATCGGTCTGGCAAACGGCGGTCTCGATCACGACAAACCTCTTTGCGGTACGACATTCGACAATGCTAACGGGGTATGTAGAGCATCACGAACCAGCAAGCGATGGCTAACGTGGTTTTACAGACGGGGCTGTTTCCAATAAATCCGGGAGTGCTGATCCCGTCGCGAAGCCCACCTCCTAATGCCACCTGGGCAGTCGCCTTGGTCGGCGGTATCCCAGAAAATACGACTGCAGACTACTCAATCTGGTACAATACTGGTGGGCTTGACTACTCGAATAGTCTGGAGCTCGGATACGATGTTTGCGCGATATCCCTCAGTCCACGGGGCATCTACAATATCACCAACCAGCGCGCTCGCTACGACAATGGTTCTTGCCTGACTGCATTCGATGCAGAGTGTGTGGCGGCCTTCAAGCAGCAGTCGGAGGACATAGCTTTCAGATTAGTTGGTGAATCGACCCCACTCCCAGACTCCAACCTTACGGCCGATTCGCTGCCTGGCGTGTGCGACACTCTTGCACGGACTATGATGGCCGCACCCCCGGAAGAGTGCAGTTCTTACATCAACAAGGGTATCTACTAAATGTTTACCCCTCTAAGAACAAGACGTATGCTGATGAAACAGTAGTATATACTGATTCCGATCGCCGCCCAGGATATGTCCGTTTATCATAGATTCATCATCCGAGCCTACTACAGGCCGGCTAATGAGTACTTGTGATTCTTGCACGTAGCTAACTCCGCTGTCGCAGACCACATACCTCGTTTACGGACAAGCTTTGACGACAGACTATTCTAGTTCAGGCCTTTCATTCGGCAGAACAGGCAGAGTCTGCGAAGTATCGGCGTCTAGATCCAACCAGTCTTTCAACTATGTCAATGATTACGATTCCGTTGAAAGCGTCACCGACCCACATGCGAAGTACGATCGTATGTCGTGGACAGTCCTACTAACTCTGGCAGTGTTCATGCCTGTCGCTGATGCAAGACGAATCACGAGCATGGACTTCACCACCTCAGTGGTGAGCTGCCTAGGCATAAAACATTTTAACCAGGGCAGTAGAGTGCCTGCCGCAACTCCCGAAGTTCCACCCACCAACTCACCTATTCAGAGACTCGATGGTGGAGCGATTGCTGGCATAGCGATTGGGAGTGTGGTGGACCTCAGCCTCGCTTGGGTCATGCTCAGTCTTTACAGGCTGCGAAGATCCAAGGCAAACCGGGTGGGAATCGATCCAAACGGTGACCAAGCTCTGCAGATGGACCTATTGGGCTTTGTAGAGGCTGGTAGTGAGGGAGCGGTCCAGGAGATTGATTCTGAAGAAGCCCACATATCTGAGCTCCCCGATACCCTAAGCGAGAATTTAGTCGAGCTCGTAGGCTGCGCGTCTCACACGTGAGACAATGGAATATGGATTCCTATCTTATTTTGCGTGCGCAAGATTGCTCGATGCTATCGAGACCTCTAGCAAGGACTTCCAGTGTTCTATCAGACCCATCGATCGTCTTGCCTCAAGCCCACAGCAAATGCGCCACCTGGTCTTCGATCAGACTTTGAACCATCAATATGAAAATCAAAATGGGAGGAAGGAGGATCACCAGCTACTGGACCACCAGTTGTCAGACCTGCTGCATTGAAATCAGCAACCGACAAGAGTGCCGGGCAAGCCACCACCGCAGCGGAGCTTGTAGCGATTGCGATTGTCCCGGGATTTGCATGTACGTAGTGTACAGCCATGTCGAGTGCTGCTGTACAGTTCATGTTCGGCGATTTGTTGATGCTCGTAGATGCGTGTGAAGTAATAATATTTTTTGGTTAGATTGCTTAATTCGGGCGTGGAGAAGTGCTATAAAATTCTACGCCGGGTGACGCAAGGCTACCACCCTTAGTGTAGGCATACAGAGGCCTTCGACTAACCCACCGTAAGCAGCCACTATCATGCGGCAGGAGAGTGACAGACGTCTTGGCACGGGACGCCACTACAATGTAAGCCTAATGCCGCTCCAGTACTGTAGTGCCTTCCAAGCTCCAAGCTCAGAAAGACCGTATCGGTCCAGCTTCAAAATCTTGCGAGAATTGGAAACTGCAGGAGTTCCCATTCGTCGAAAGCTTCAGTGGCGCGATAGACGCTTTCGGCCAAATGCGATGTCCTCCAACCTGCATAACCGAGCATTTTGTAAACCCTCTTTTACACATGTATGCGTTGCTGCAAGAGTGCAACATGTCCACCAATTATCAGCTGCATGAAGACGTGAGGTCTGCAAGCTCTCCGTGCTCTCCGCCGCTGTTGGTTGACCGGACTACACCTTTTCCGTATAGCCGAACCTGGAACACCCACTCGTGATGGCGCATTCAGATGCATTGCTTCTTCTTGTACTCGAAGTGTACTTAGGACTTTTGCCTTTTTGTCTGTTTTTGGAAAGATGAGCTGCATATGCAGACTGCCGCCGGTGAATTCGCGATAAAAGTAGATCTTTCCCACAACCCGAAGAGTGCATACGCGCGGCAACCGACGATATCTTTTGTATTATCGCTCTATGGCGTTCTGGGAATGCATGCCACACAGTCCCCACCTACTGTACTATGCGAACTGAATACTCGAGCCAACACAGGAGCAAAATGAGTTGCGATGCCAGTGCATCGATATTGCACCGAGAGCTCTTTGCGTCATCCATGCAGAAAAAGCAAATAGCCATCTAGCCTCGGCCTACCAAAACCTGAAGTCGAGCCATATGAGCGCTGTCGGATCCCGCTGGACCACGCCATAATCTATGTAACAAGGAGGTAAACGCCGCAGCGGGACAATCAACCAAAGAGTGAGCGGTCAGGCAGGGAAGATGTGTTGGCACGATGAATACGGTTTTACATCTCATAGGCTACTTGGAAGGGCGTCACCCCGGGAAGCACTTCCGACTCTTGCAACCAACCCTTGTAATGGATGGGATATGACGCGTGTGCCTCAGTACTGCGTTTGTTTGTCCTTGCAGCTTGCATTTACTTCGAGGCGAAGATGCGGGTTTGGCTGCGCTCAATGCACGGACTGAAGGTGTTCACCGGGTCTGAACACTCATTACTGACCAATCCAAGGATATAGCCCTGAGGTTCACGGTATTGACCAAGATTCGAAGCGCAAAGACGATTCACCTGCAGAAAGTAGTGTGTCTCACACTGAGGGCACCCCAGGAGAGTCTTCGGCGGAACCAACAGAAGAACATTCCCCAGCTCCAGATCCGGTGTTGGAAGTCACGGACGAAATTTCACCAGAGATTGATGCTGCACCAGAAGCCAGTGACTCCTGGGGCTCGATAAGAAAGAAGAAAGGGAAAAAAGCGAAGCAGGCCACTTTCGACTGGGATTAGCACCTACCTGACATTTGTTCATTTGTTTGTTTGGTTCAATCAGGCTACTCACGGTGACAGTATGAGCTGTCCCTATCTAGGCACCTTACTATACACAAAAAATTCGCCGCCTTCTTTCATATCTTTTACAACGAGTGTAGGTCTTTCTTTCAACCAACTTGTCTTTTTCAAGGCTTTTATACGAGCCGGCCTGTCTTTTGTAAGTATTGAACCGTAGCTTTAGCGACCGTGAGGTCAGCTTTCCAGATGTCTTTCTTTTCATGTAGCACTTTTCCGGATTTTGAGTCTGTACGCTTTCCTCGTTCACCTAGTAAGTATGATATGTCACCCCATCGATCGCCAGCGATAGCCGTAGCGTTCTCTTCTGTGCTACCCTTAACGCACATACACAGAGAACGTGGCGAACGGTCTTGTTATCGATGCCGCAGCGACACTTTGCCTCCTCGACTGTATCCACACATAAGATGTTTATTGAGACAGCAGTGTCCTGTTCGTGCGTGGATGAGAATCAAGGCCTATTCGGAGGAGAAGGCACCTTATGAATGTAGTGTATGTCGTCCTGGGAGAGCTTGGTCGAGTGTCCATGTGAATGGCTAGGGAGACCTTCGGAGCTAGAGAGAACCAAGTCACTCTTGCGGTCATTCTCGACCAGCCGGATCACGCCAGCGGCTTCTAGAATCTAATTGGTCGCTGGTGCAATTGGTGTGAAATTCCGGCTAGCACCGTCCCATACTGCATCGTCTGCCTCCGTGTTCTTGGATATGGATACCGGATATGGGTACCAACACGCCGAAGAAACTGGTCCTCCAAGAAATCAATTTTGAGTTACTTTCCTCTCCCAAGTTCCTAAAAACACGTTCGAGTCTCTTTCTCAGCCCATCGTATACTTCGTCAGCGACGTTTGTTGACTCGACCAGCCATTGCTCTTGAGCCCGCCGTTAGTGTGCTGTTGCTAATTTCCTTCTGTCCATACTTGGCCATTTGAGTATCATTGTCGTTTGCTCAGACTGCTTGAAGAAAATGAACCCATTCACCCATGTGACGATGGCCAACAAAGGCGTGACCTCGATATCCAGAACCTCAACTTCAAACAACACACTTGTGAAGCTGTTCCCAGTCTCGCCCAAAAACATGCGATCAGTCGGCGACTCAAAACGAACATTGTGGATCGTGGGCTCTCCCAATGCAAGCAGTTCATATGGCTGTGACTGAAGATTCCGAAGATCCGAAGAGTTGTGTCAGATAACCCTAGCTTTCCAACCAGCTCGATATTTACGGTGTCGGCGAAAACGAGTACCCGGACTCGCCGAGCAGAATTGTAGGGTGTAGACATGGTTGCCGACTCTGTCGGTCCTGACAGAGATGAATAATATACCTGAAGATAGTAGAGAGGAAAGAGGCGCTGCGGGTGAGGAAAGAGCGATTTTCGGAGGTCTCCAGCGAACTCAATCGACGGGCGGAACGTTAGGGTTGGTATTATGAGTCTAACTACACATGTCATCGATACTGACTGTTGCGGGGTCTGCGATTGTTCCCAGATCTATTATAACCTTGTCGCAGTCGTATGGAGTACTATTAGCAAAGTAGGACGCAACCAGAGGAGACAGCGCTAGATCTTCAATCCACTCGGTAAGCACTAATTCCTCGAGGCGTTCAAAGCTGTTTACTGCGTTAAGCATAACGAGAAAGTTTCAAGGATGTAACAGCAGTTGCAATTGCTGACACGATCTAACGATTGTCTTGGGAATCGTCCATCTTTCATCTTTCATGGAGAGTAAAAATTCCCTTCTTCTCAGGACATTCCGCATGCGCGTCCCGGCCCTGGGCCTAGGTGTCCAAACGAAGTCGAATTAGCCTTTGAATATATCACAGAGGTCGGTATCATGACTACCAGTATGGTGAAATAGGCACCCTAGGCCTAGGTGTCAAAACGAAGTCTAATTAGCCTTTGAATATATCACAGAGGTCTGTATCATAACTTCCAGGATGGTGAAATAGTCTAGTTTCAACGACATCGGGGACGAATCGTAATCGTCAGGTTTGGAACCAACCGGTACTGATCAGATACCGTTTGCTTTAGCTAGAAGCGAGCGTGTGTTCGATATCGAAACAGGAAAGCAAATCATCCAAGTCATATCTCCACAAAAGGAACAACCATTTTCACCCTCCGAATACGTTTCCACGCATCTCCGTCGTCTCCTCACAGTCCCAACAACCCCCCGTTGAGGAGGTCGATCGAAATAGGGATGGAGTTTCCGTTCAGGATGTTGAGACTGTTCAGGAGGATCTATAAAGGCACGTCCGTTGAGATATCGAAACAGGAAAGCAAATCATCCAAGTCATATCTCCACAAAAGGAACAACCATTTTCACCCTCCGAATACGTTTCCACGCATCTCCGTCGTCTCCTCACAGTCCCAACAACCCCCCGTTGAGGAGGTCGATCGAAATAGGGATGGAGTTTCCGTTCAGGATGTTGACACAGTTCAGGAGGTTCTATAAAGGCACGTCAGTTCTTGTTTCCCTGTCGGGCTTGCGGACAAAGATCACTCACGAGAAGACCGATGGTGTTGCACGTATACTTCTCGGATTCACTGGCTCCGTCCCACCCGTAGTGCCACTTGCCGCCGTGGTTGTTGCACTGGATGCCTCCTTTGTCGGTGCGAGCCTCCAACGGTGCGGCGTTGACACCAACAAGGGCAGTGAGGAGAGCGATGGTCGTGTAGAACTGCATTGTCGGATGGATCGAGTTGGGTAAATGTGGATTGTGGAAAGGTCTTTGTCTTTTGATGAAGTTGGTCTGGAGGCCTGGGATGATAACTTCAGAGATGGGCTGCTGTCCTGTTCATATATCTTACTTGCGAGGGTGGATACTGCGTCGAAGAAGCCTGTCTAAGGCATTCTTCCCATCTCGAGGCTTGCTATTGAACGGTCAAGCGAGTATGATCCGGTACACGTAATGGCTGGCTGAACAAAAATGTGCTCGTATTCGGGCGATAGCGTCGTTGCATCGCAGTAGACTTGCAGTACCATGGAAGAGACAACTGAACGATGCGAAGATCGACTTGCAAACGTCAAGATGCGCATGAAATCGAGTGCAGACGTTTAACGCCACACATGTTCTCAGACTTTGCCAAGCGAACAGAAAAGGAGAAGATCTCCAAG